>JADDOH010023186.1:0-20391 GCA_016648135.1 Agrypnia vestita | reverse complement strand
ATCTTAATATGATAATCGAGGGGCGGTATGAGCCAAGTATCTGACACATGAGTTAGAGTAAGTAACTATAAGAATTCTTCCAAATCAAACATTTCTTCGCTAGGGATAACAGGTCTCTTTTGATAGGGACATTCTTTGAACTCGAGTGGAACTACAAAGTATGCACTTTGTACAAAGCAGCAAACTAATTGTGTTCATTGACAACCAACTGCAGCAATCGCGAGCACCAATCAAAGAAGAGCAGTGTGTAAATGGACACGGTTTGGCGAACGCTGCTGTAAGTAGTGACAGTGCCATGCAGGCTGAACCGGATCTCCACTAAATGGTGATTTTATTCATCGATCCGCAACGAAGAGTTGCATCCAAAAGAGATAACGCACTCAAATGTTTACCTCTAAATAGTGAAATTAATCCAGGGCGAGACGTCCTCCGCATAAGTGATTACGCAAGGAAAGCGAAACAGACAATACAATTGGACATCGCGGGGAGAAAGCGGTTGTAGTATTTCCACACGGATCTATTATTAGTACGACAGATGTATTGCGGCCAATGAGTTCGAAAATGGTGTGAAAGAACTGGAATGTACGAAAACGGGAGCGAAAATGCGTGATTTGATCGTACGCTGTACGTTGAATGCGGACGACGCATGTCAATGGCGAATGGTAAACGAGATTCACAGAAAAGCAATAACTGACACACCTGTTACTCTGTGGGGCAACATGACGATTATTTTTTCAAATAAACCACACTTCATACAATACAAACATAACAGAGTATTTGTATCTTGACTTTTGAGACTGAGAGGCGCAGTCCGTCTAATCAACATATGGAAATAACAACGAACTCGGGCACCTCACAAAACTAGTGATAAAAATACCGTATTAGCCTGAATATATTGCGATCTCAAATTAAATGCGACCCCCCCCCTTTTAAGGATTAAAAACAAAAGACAATAAAAACATAATTTAATTGAAAACGTACTAATTTACCATGGAACATTTTAACATTTATTACATAGTATAAAAAATGTACACAGATGAACGAAGCTAGTTCTTTAGGAGAGGGAAATGGGTCACATCGGAAGAATTTTCACTCTAGCGTATGCCTAAAGCGTCTGATACACATGCTTCTTTAGTGGCACGTGAGCATGTGCAGTATCGACTTTGACAGTGGCATGCTTATTAGTGGCATGTGTGTACGCACATTGCTAGAAATGAGCATGCCACCTAGTGGCATGCTCAAAAATCAACCGCCGGTTGATTTATAAGCATGCCACTGTCATTCACCATAGAGAAGGGGTATCTTTGGAGCATGTGTGAACAGACTTGCTTATTTATGAGCATGCTTATGTCATTCGCGGGCTTCTCGGCTAGTATTATCGATGCGATCTTCTCAAACATTACTTTTCGTGACTTATTATAGGAATCACGAATGTCTGCGGAATACTCGGTCACCGTTGTGTAAAAATAATATAGTGAGAAATAATGTTTACGAAACTTTATTAATAGGCATGGATGATGATTCAAATCTTACAATAAAAATTATATAAACTAAAATCAAAAATGTGCGGATGGAAACTCGGGAACTTTTTTGATTTATTGGTTCACTTGAATTTTCTATTTCAGTTTGCAAAGTTTCCATTTTGAACAAGAGCGTCTCTATTCTATGACAAGAGCATGCCACTAATAAGCATGTGTGTTTGATTGTTAGCTTTGGGCATGCTTATTTATGAGCATGCCACTAATAAGCATGCCAGTAATGAGCAAGTGTGTACAGTTGTTAGGGCATGCTTATTAGTGGCATGCTCATTAGCATGCCAGTAAAGAAGCATGTGTATCTGTACCTTAAGACACATTTATACTGCAATAACACTATTTATTCTTGCATAATTAAATCCTCTAGAAACGATACCTACGTATTTTTTAAATTTTTTTGTTACAAACCGAATTTTCTAAGTAAAAACGACTTATTGTAATAAAGTGCTACTTACTTACTAAGACATTATATCTTTTAAGAGCATTTAGTTTGACTTTTTTATAATAGTTTCAAAATTTACAAGCTCATAGTATTAACTGTGGGCAAAAACATTACATTTTATTTATTTTGGCGGTCTGTGGTTTCGAATAATAATTTGGGTTTCTTGTCAATCGGGGCGGCACGAAGCACTCGCAGAAATCATCATGTTTTAAAAAATCCTCGAGGTACCTGCGAATGACTTTAACTTGAGTTTCAGACTCTGCGGGGTCTTGACAGTTCTCCTGGAAGAACTCCGTCTGGATTCCCCTGCTGTATATGGTTGATCCAATATTGTAGACAGCGAGGCGAGAAGCTACTTTTAAATATGTCGCTCACGAAGCTGTTCATGATAGCCATCGCGCGGCTAGAGATTCCGATGTTCGTATGAACTTGCTCGAATACTTAGTAAATGTAAATTAAATAACTTTCACTCCTTCTCTTTCTCCGTTTTTTTTGTCATCCTATTGCGACATTGCGGAATTTTCATCTTCTTACTTTTCTTAACTTTCAATTTTTTTGTTTTCTGTAATTTGGTAAATTATTATTATTATTATTATTACCATTATGAAGAGAAAAGTGTACTAGATAACGAATAAGTATTATATGTTATCTAAATGTAATAAATATTTTTTACAAACACAATTGTCAAACCTCAAACGGCGTTATTGTACATATTAATGTACAATAACGCCTACATTTGAGGTTTGACAATTATGTCCGCTACATCCGCAGGTAAAGGTCGTCCTCCTGATGACGTTGAATAAGATTCAACGAAACGTCGAGATTCGTTTTTCGGAAATACATATGGTTCGTATAAAATATCCGAAACTATTTACAGTTAAATATGTCTAACGACCGTAATAACAACCTTAACTCTTTAACATATTAATGTAGCTTCAATCTGAGAGTTATTTTTTTAATTTAAAATACATACATATACATATAGATAGATCAGTGTAAATTCTCTAAAATGTATATTCCTTCTATAAAATAAAAATCTTTTTGAATTATACACATTATGATGCACTATTCTTGTAAAATATAGGTAGGTAAATAGTAATATTTCATTTTTTTTTTGTTTTTGAATATTTTTAAATAGATTGTTAAATAGATAAATAGATAGAGGATGCTAAACGGACGAATACGCTCTAGAGTAGAGAACAAGTCTAGAGCCGAAATGAAGTACTTGAGAGGAGTGGCAGGGGTTAAGAAATGGGATCGAATAAGAAAATCGACGATCTGAGACGATCTAAACATTTTTTATTTTTTATTTATTTATTAGAGACACTAACAGGATAATGGGTACATGACACTCAGATAATAAACATTGTAGTGAAGACTATGCCCATTATCCCAATTACAAGTGTCTTCGGCATGCTCTAGTAACATGTATTTTTGTAATTAATTATATTTCACATGTACATTTATGTATATTATATATTTGTGTTTGAGTGTAGTGCGATTAGTATTTAATGATCTATAGGTTCATGTCGTCGTTTAGAAAATGGATGTTGTGTATGAGTGAGTTTTTGAACGAAGATAACGTGTCTGCAAGAATATCAGCATCAATGTTAGGGTCGGCACAATAGAAATTATATGTGCGACACAACCTTGTAATGGGAGAAAAGTAACTCAGGGTTTCTTATACGGGGTTTAACATGCAAATTTATATCAGATAGACAGAGAGAATCAATATAGCTCCGCTGAGAATCTTGTGTAGCACAATGAGATCGGATATTTTTCGTCGGGACTCAAGTTTGTGCATCTTGAAAAAGGCAAGCCGATCTTCGTAGCTGTGAAGATTATTGTGTTGACCAGCTTTGTATGACAAAATACGTAGAAACTTTTTCTGCACTCTCTCGATTCTCGTAATATGTGTTGTGTAATAAGGTGACCAAATAACTGACGAATATTCCAATATACTTCGTACTAGTGATGTATAGAGAATTTTTAGACTTTGAGGATTTTTAAAGTCTTGAGTAATTCTGGTGATAAATCCCAACATAGTATATGCCTTGTTTGTGATATTATCAAAGTGGTTTCTAAAAGTGAGTTTAGAATCTAGCATGACGCCCAGATCCCTTATTGAATCGACTTTAGCGAGTGGAACGTCACCCAGTTTATAAACAAATTCTATTTTTTTAAATATTTTTAGTGAAACTAATACATGAACATTTCTTAGCATTAAGTGACATATTATTTGCTTTACACCAATTTGATAGTTAGTCCAGATCTCTTTGTAGGAGATGACTATCTTCCAGGCTACGAATGGTGGAATAAATTTTTAAATCATCGGCATATAATAGACACTTATTTCTTAATATATTTGGCAAGTCATTTATGAAGATCAGAAAGAACAAGGGACCAAGGTGAGAACCTTGAGGAACTCCTGAGGTGATAGAAACCGGAGATGAATCATATCCATTTACAGTCACAACTTGAGTTCGATGAGAAATGTAAGATTCTATCCATCTCAATAAGTTGCCGTGGATTCCTATAGCATGAAGTTTTTTCAAAAGTATACGATGGTTCACCTTGTCAAACGCCTTGCTGAAATCTGTATATATTACATCCACTTGAGATCTCGAATCAAACGATTTGCAAATCTGACTCACAAACTCAAGCAGGTTGGTAGTTGTGGATTTTTTTGAAACAAAGCCGTGTTGATTAATGCAAAGTGTCTGACGAAAGTGGGTGAATATGTATCTATAGCAAATAATCTCGAATATCTTTCCAAAACAAGATAGTTTACTTATAGGTCTATAGTTACTAACGTCACTTTTATTTCCTGTCTTAAATATTGGTGTGATGTGAGCTACCTTCCATAAGTCGGGAAACTTTCCTTCTTTTAAAGATTTGCTAAAAATGATATAGATAGGATCTAGAAGAAGGTGAGCACAATTTTTTATAAGAAGTGGAGGAATACCATCAGGTCCTGCGCCCTTGGCGGGATCCAATTCTATCATAATTTTTAATATTTCATTTTTATGCAGTGGTATAAAGGAAAGTGAATCGAGAGAGTCATTAATGAGAGCAGATGAGTGATGTTGAGAAGCATTATCAAAAACTGAAGCGAAAAATTCTGAAAAGATATCAGAAATTTCTTGACTGCATGTAGCATATTTTTCTCTCAGAAACATTGTTTTAGGGATTGCATTAGTGAATTTCTTGGTTTTAGTGTATTCCCATAATTTTTTAGTCCCGATATGTAATGATTCCTCTATAGAATTTATATATGAGTGATAGCAGGCACGAATACTATTCTTAATGCGAGATCTTAGCATAGAAAAGGTTTCGTAATCTCTAGAATTACCGTATTTTATGTATTTTTTCCTATATTTTTCTTTTTCGCGGAGCTGGTGTCTTAATGCACTGCTAAACCAACAGGGGTATTTTGAATTCAAGATCTTTTTTTGTGGAGTGTATCGAGCTATTATCTCCCATAATGTATTATAAAATAAGTTGAGAGAATCGTTGCAGTTTAGTTGATTCATTTGAGACCAATCAATTTGAGCTAGGTCGTTAATACATTTGGCGTAATCAGTTTTACGGAAGTTGTATGCAGTATGGTTAGAATTATGTTGTAAAAAGTTTTCTCGGTTAATCGTTGTGTTTATTTGGACTGGGGGATGAAATTTGTCAACACTTACCAGAGCAGAACCCAAAGACACAAGTAGTGGAGTATCAGATAATATTAAATCTAAAATTTTGGCATTACAATTGGTTATAGAGTTAAATTGTTGAAGATTGGTTGTTGATATGAACTCCATGAAGTCCTTGGCTCTGGAATTAGATGGACTGAGCGGAGTCAGTCCAGCTCCAGAAGTTGTTGCATTCCAAGTTATAGATGGCAAATTGAAATCGCCAAGTAGCATGTTACGTGTTCTTGTAGTGGTTTTGAGGAAATTAATTTGGCATTTAATAAGATACTCATTGAATACTGTATCTGAGATATTAGGCGGTATATACACAACTCCTATATTGATTGGTGTAATATTATTTTTTCCTTTGATTGAGATCCAGAGGTCCTCGAATTCCGTACAGAGATCGTTCCGCTGGTATGCTGAGAATGACTTCTTAGTTGCTAACAGAACTCCACCTCCGTCTTTCCTGTTGGCAAACTGAGAACTATCTCGATCACGTCTAAAAACTATATATCTGGCGTCGAATAATTCTTCACTATTCACCCTTGAAGTAAGCCATGTCTCCGTCAAGCAAATAATGTCATAATCACTATTTAGAATTTCTATGTAACACTCATTAAGCTTAGTTCTCAGACCACGAACATTCTGATAGTAGATAGAAAGAGCCATTATGAACTAACACAAACTTATTAATAAACATACTGGACAGTCCTTTAATTTATTGAAAATTTTGCAATGCATCCAGGTTAAGAACTGGTGTAACTGGCGATTGTTCGTCTTTCCTGATGAAAATTCTTCCATTCTTGGTCCAGACAAATTTAAATTGCTTATTTTTAGCCATTTGTCTAGCTGCTGCATGTATAGTCTTATTGTAAGGAGAGAGATGCTCACAGACATATATCGGGGAAGTTCCCTGTAGACCTATGTGCGATACATTAAGTTTGTTGGACACATTATTTTTGTTGTATGTCTTCACAGCTGAGAGAATATTATCCCGGATTCTACTATTTTGGAGGCGAACAATAATATTTCGTGTAGGGATGGGTCGTCGACGTATTTACCGTCGACGAAACGAGACCGTCCACGTCCATCCATCGACGAGACGATCAACTAGTTGAATTCGTCAACTAGTTGACGCGTCAACTTCGTTACGCGGACGTCGCGGACGTTTATCTAAACATCGGGACGATAGTCAACTGTCTACGGTTTGACGCGACGCTGCTCGACGGCACAACCGTTGGTTATTTTTATTACGTTAATTTTTAAAATTTAAAGAAGTTCGAAGGAATATAGTTTCGGGGAAAGTAAAACCGCTACTTGTGCTTATATGTAAAAAGAAATATTTTATTATTTATTTGTTTACGCACATTATAGGCTTTAACATATTGTTTTATATACTTCTTTCTATATATAATAAAGAAAGAAGTAGGTATACACAACAATATCAGGTGTAAGCAGTAAAATATAAATATAAACTACATATATAAGCAGTGAAAGTATCGGGTATAAGCATTAAAATATGAGTATAAAAATTAAAAATATAAAGTACAAAGCAATGTGTGTATTAAAAAATATATTAGATACACATTATTACATGTGTACAGGGTTATTTCTAAAACAATAATAACCTAGCAGGACTATATTCCTGCCTTGATTATGAGTATCATTTTTTGTAAAACGTTGGACTATCACTACACTAACTCAAATCGATTACGAAAAATTCATTCGTTTCAATACAAGTTAAATAAAATTATAAAAACCTTTACATTTATTTATTATCGATAAATTTATAAATAAATACATAATTTTAAAATACTTTACATTTGAGATGTTATCTAGAAATTTATTGAAGAATACATCTTTCAAAGTCAGACTTTCACTTTGTGGTGACATTATTTAAATAAATATATCTGTATTATTTGTCAACTTTAGTTAAAGGCTCAATTTGAGAAAAGGAACATTGTTCCCGAAACATGTAAAAAACCAATAAAAAGTGGTGTAAACAAAATTATAATAGATTTATTTTTTTATCTACAAAGTTGAAAATAGGGAATTTATAATAAAAATTAATTAAACCTAAATTCAAGATTATATTACATATACAATAATTAATGTTGGACTCCTGAATAAGGACCATAGTTAGGTATAGAAATTTTTATTCCCTACAAGTTTGTTTATCATTTATATGCTAAAGTTGAAAAGTAAGGAAATAACACAATAATTAAATTTTAGCATCCCTTTTCAGGTAAATATATAAGAAGTCGAGATCGATCGAATAAAATATTGATTTTAGAAAAATATCTAGCCGGCCTATTAATTAATAATAGTTCAATAAAAAATAAAATAATTAAACAGAAATGTTTTATTTTATACGGCGTAAAATTGGGAATTCACCGAATCGTCGCACGTGACATCACAAAAAATCAAGTAAAAAATAATAGATAATAGCTTATTAAGCCTATCTCGCGCTACGCATGTATTCAAATTTCAAATCTCTAGTCATAGTTCGTGTACACAGATCTGCACTCTATGGTAGTGTACTTTAGAGTTGAAATGAAATTACCCGTCGAGCCGTCTATGACGTCTATGGCATCTACAAGTCGACAGCGAGAGAAATAAACGGAGACGTCCACCGACCACGGCGTCCGCTGTCCACCGTCTACGAATTCAACTAGTCCATGCGATAAACGTAAACGGTCGACGCGTCGATGCAACGTCAACGGTTGATTTCAACTAGTCCGTCCATTCAACGCCCATCCCTAATTTCGTGATCTTGCGCTCGTGCTAGATTGTCGTTGAACCCGATGGCACGCCAGTATTTGATCGTTCTTTATGTTGGCAGATACGCTTGTGCATATTTTAGAAACTGTATCCAAAAGATTCTCCTGACGATTTTCAGGCACTATCTGTATCTCGAGGTTACAATTGCGGCTTATCTGTTCCATTTCTTCCAGTTTTTTTTCCAATCTTTGGTGACTTTCTTGAAGCTTTGAATTCTCAGATTCTAGTTTTTTAACACGAGCAGTGTTTTCAATATTTGTTTTATTGAGACGGTCGTACTCACTTGATAGATACTCAATAGATATTTTGATGTCTTCTATGCCAGATATCTTCTCATTAATATGGTCGAGTTTTCTTTCAATAGTTTTATTTAATTCATACATAAGATTATCAAACTTTTGGTCGATATATTTCTTCAACTGTTCCAATTGAGAATCCTCTGGTATCTGTGTCGGGGTTGTTTTAGCTTTTGGTGGGCTGGGTTTACATAAAATACATTTCCATTTCTGACGATTCATCTGAAGCATATTTTTAAATGTCTCTTCTGTAAAGCCTTGACAAGAGTAGTGGAAACTATTACCACATTTTATGCATTTTAAAATATTTTCAGATTGCATTTTATCATTGCATTGCTTACAATTCATTTTGAATATGTGAGATTCCAAAATTAGTATTTTCAATGCTAATTAATGAGCAACAGAGTAGTCAGAATATTTTATTGTTGTAAAAATTATTCTCGTATGCCTTAGTCACTTGTCAAATTTGAAATAATTAATTTGTATTTTTATAACTTATTTCTTACAGTATATAACATATTGTTGGTTCAAATGTTTCCTTCCATGTAAGTTTTCAGTGTGTCGATGGACTTGCTTCTAATTCACTTTTAAACACTCTTTTTTACTCAATTTTGTAGGAGCTTATTGAACACGTATTACTTGTATTTATTGTTGTATTGTTGTTTTTATTCCCGTTAACTCAAACCCCACCCCCAGGTAACCCCCTCCCCCCAAACATAACTCCACCCACCTCTATCAGTACCTTAGATAATTAATTTTACTCTTATGCTTCAGTTTAAATCATCACCCGTTGATGACAACATCGGTAGTTGTCGAAACTAGTTGTGTTATCATCTTAAACTCATTAGTGGTCTTAGACAAGTAATCTATTTATTTATATATAATACTGAAAGATGTTCATACGCATATGAAATACATGCAGTGTCTCAATAGTCAAAAGTTTTTTTCACTCCACTCAATTGAACTCATAGTGTGTTAATTGTTATTGGCGTAACTTTTAATTGTAAAAGTTTTCAATCTCCATCCCCTAAATAATTAAATACCCCTGAGCCTGCGCTCAATCAGTTTGAGGGCAAGTGTGTTCATATGGGCGTGTGTGTATTGTGTGGGGTGTGTATTCTTACGCTCAGATAAATTCACGAGATGAGAAACAGGCGAACAAAAAATAATAGGTATCCACCTAACGTTCTTTACGCTACAGATACAATTAATCTTCGTTGTAGCCATACTTCAACTCGAGCAGTTAAGGTTGTACAAGAAAAACTATGTTTTATTTATATTAATCGATGGAGTACGAAAAAAGATAAATAACACACACACGCTTTTATTTTGGCGATTTTGAATCTTAAATGAAACAATACACAAATTAGGGAATATTTTTACATTATACATTATATTTTTAAAAACTTTTTTACATAAAAAAAACGATTGCATCTCATAAAAATATTTGATTCATTTTGTTTTAACTTGTTAACTACAAACATTTATGAATATTTAATTTAAATAAATATGAATATAACAACAATATTCCCGCCAAACCACTGTAAGGAAACATAATTTAATTTTAGAATATTCTAATGAGATGCTGAAAAGATTTTACGAACCCTCCGAACCCCTGGTAATATGTCACTTGGAACAACACTATCAAAGGAACGAGAACGGCCTATAACAATATAGGGTGGCATAAAACCTTCCGGAAACATTTACTAACGTCTAGAATTTCCTGACAGAACCGGGAAGCGACAAGAACCTTCTACTTAACACTAGAATAATCTAGGAAGTACGAAAATACTAGCATTTGCAGATATAAATAGCGCGGATCTGGGCGGCCGCAGAGTTGTCGTGCTTGACAGGTCAATTCAATGCGAAGTACGCGCGAGACGCAAGTCGACGCCCAGTGTGGCCAGTCGTGAATTGCGAAGCCGAAGCGAAAAACAAAACGAATAATCGAGCGAAATACTTAATTGACCAAATAAATAAGCGATAATTAATACGAGCGAGAACGGAATATTCTAGTAAGTGATAAAAACGTGTTACCCAGCTAAAGTGTTCATTTAGGAGTGATATATTGCGACACATTGTAATTAAAAGAATAGCGTTGAGTTTAATTCGTTTTAAGTGACTTTGTACATTGAATAGTTAATTAATAAATAGCTAATTAATTTCCAGTGTTTTCATTCATTCCTCCCGCAGCCACGACACATAACAATATATATTTTATTACATGAACAACGTGATTTAAGAAAGTGTATATTAAGAATTTTTTATGTTCTTATATTTAAGGCGATCGTTTGGCGATGTGAGCAAAATATAGCCTTCTTCTTTCTCATATCTTATTAAAGAAATATTTTAATAACAAAGTTTGAAAAATAGTATTTATAATACATAAATTTTAAGAAAATAAATTGACAGATTTTGCAATAATTTAAAAAAAATGAAAATAATCGTTTACTATGTAATTAGTGATTTATTGTCGTTAAAAAAAAATGACATGTTACAGGTCCATACACTCATATAAAACCCACAAGATGGATCAATTTTCTTCATTTAGTAATTCATATATTGATTAAATAATTTAGTTTGTGTCATTTCAGGAAGATATACGTATTAAAACATGTGAAACCTAATGGATGAAATTTATTTTGATACTTTTCTATACAACATGTGATAAAAATGCAAGAGATGTTATGAGAAAAGGCGGTGCGTTTCGCTCACATCGCAACACGATCGCCTTAAACTATGACTGATTGAATAACTCGACTTGGATAATGTCGAAACACTGTTGAACATTAATTTCCATTTATTTCAAAATCGGATAAAACGAAACAATTATTTTCACATCAATTCACTTTTACGAAGAAATTAACTTTCAAAACAAATTTCATTGTATTTCTTTCACGTAAATTGCTTCGATGGTATGATAGACAAAAACTAATACGATGAATGGCGAAGAAAAATTTTTTATTTGTATTTCAATGAAATTTCTAATAATTTGTTTTTGTTGGGCTATTAGACAATATTAAATCATACCAATTGGTCACGTATTCAATAAAGTAAAAACAAAAAAAGCATTTCGGTTTGGAAATTCGATTTGACATTCTCATATATCACATAGATTAAACTCCCATTACGTAAGCGCTATTAGACATTTTTTTGGAAATTTCTGGATCGATGTTCTGTAGGGATCCTGAATATGATTCAGGACCGAGTTTGGTTAGTTCTTCAAATTCTACCGCATAAATTTACACACACAAGGGTTAGGCCAAAAATGAGTGCTTTCAATTATTGATTTTTTTTACAAATATAGTTTGTTTATTACAAAATATAGCTAAGCTAAGGCTTTTCATACTTTTTATTTACTTTTTCTTTTGTTAGATCCTTGATCAGTATTGACAGGTCAGTCCTGGTCTTGGGACGAGGAGGTCCAGCTCTTTCTCCATCTCTTTGGTGGTCTCCCTGGCGGTCGGTGTCCCTCTGGAATCCCGCGCATCACGGCTCTGGGAAGTCTCGTTTGGTCCATTCACTCGACATCGTCCCTCCAGAAATGCCTTCTTTGCCTGCTCCGTCTTACAATGTCTTGTAAGTCACAGGTTCTGCGGATTTCCGCATTAGGTACTATCTCTGAGGGTCTTGCCCGCAATGGGTCTTAGGGTCTTCATCTCGGTAGTTCTGAGGAGGTGTTTAGTTCTCACCGTGTCCGCTCTTGCTTAGATACCGTATGTGAATGATAGATTTTATGCATGTTTTATATATTCTGACTTTGCTTTCCACTAGAATATGCTTATTGGCCCATACAGAGTCTCTTAAATATCCGGAGATAACCGCTGCATTGTTTGTCTGCTCTTTGACTTCTTTATACAGATCGCCTTTGTTTGTCTGCTCTTTAACTTCATATTTTTAAAAGTAATTTTGTTTGTTCATTTAATTTATATTTTTAAAGCTGGTGACACTAGAGCTCATCGCACGAAACCTCCACATCGATATAGTCGCGTGGCAGGACCGAATTTTCGGCCTGGAATAAAGAATTTTTAAAACTGTAAATAAGATTTGCTTCACCACGAAGCAAAAATATAATTTTTTTGTAAAAAGACCACATGATACCATTTTTTTTATCAATTATTATGTGAATAATTTTAATTAAAAAAGTTTACACGTAGTTGCAAAATTTGCACGTGATTATATTATTAGATTATAAATAATGTAATTTTAAAGCTTCATTAAAATTTCACGTATATCGGTCAAGGTCTGTTCCAGCTAAAAACTATCGTTCAACGTTTTATGTGAAACTATTTAACATTTTTATTTTAACATTTCTATTATTTTAATACTCAATCGAAAATTTGGCCTTCTATATTGATGTTACCATTCTTAGTACTCGATTTTAATGATAACAATTATCGACCCGAAATCTTAATGCGGCGTGCGGTAGCCTCCGCACAGAAATTATGACATATTATGCCCCTCTAAAATATTTACAATATTGGATAAATCATCATTCTATAAATAAAACAGCTGTATTTATTTTTTCAATTTTTCCACATGAAACAGTTTTTTGAGCTAACTTTCAGACTATTTGCATTGAAATCTTCATTGCAATTGTTCATCATGGCACTGAAACCGTCTATGCAATGACTAAGAAGAATGTCATCTCATCTTAATTCCTTATGTATTGGTTTGATTGTGGAAGAACTGGTGGTTACCAACCAGACCGTGTACCAAAAAAATTCCGTTAGTTCATGTCTATATATTTTGGTAGTCTGTGTATAGCACATTATTTCGGTGACTCTTAGGTATAATGTAAGTAAAATAAAATATTTGTATTTTCCTAAAATTCAAATGCTTTACCTAAAAATAAAATTATACATATTCTTCGTTTTCTCAGAATCGCAACGTCAGATTAAAATTCTCTTAAATTATTTTAACTCACAACATCCTAACATTCAGTTCACTTCTGAAATTGGAGAAAATATATTGAACTTCCTAGATATCACGATTTCAATAGAACAAGGAAAATTTATTTTTTAAATATACCGAAAAGACTCATACACAGACACAGTCATACACGCAGACTCTACACATCCACAAGCACAGAAGATGGCCGCATTTAATTCAATGATTCATAGATTAATCTCCATACCATTATCACCAGAGGGCTATAAGACGGAAGTAAAAACAATTCTCAAAATCACAACTAACAACGGGTACAAAGAAAAAACAATAATAAATAAAATTAAAAAGAAAGAAAAAGATACACCAATTCAAAAATACATATATTACAAACCGAAAGAAAACATGAACACAGAAAAACCATGGAGAAGAATTTTTATATACAGGAAAACTCACCACAGACCTTCTTAATTTATGTGAAGAAAGAAAGTTCAAACCCGCGTTCTACACAAACAACACCATTAAGAAATACATTTTCAATAATAAAACTAAAATAGAACATCTAGATAATAGTGTAGTTTATAAAATTAACTGTGGGGACTGCCAATCATGCTATATAGTACAAACCGGAAGAAAAATAAAAACGCGAATAGATGAACATTATAAAGGGATAAAAAAATTTAAATTTAATTCAGAGATGGCAGACCATGTGAGATCAGAGGGACATCACTTATGATAACGTGGAGGTGTTGCATGTATGCAAAAAAGGAAAGAAATTGGACATCTTGGAAAATATAGAAATTCATCTAAATAATGATAAGGCCTTAAACATACAAACACCACTTATTACATCCCCCCTTCTAACCATACTAGCCCCCCCCAGCAACCACTTTCACTTTCCGCCTGCCCCTCCCCCACTCCTGACATCTCACGCCCCATGTAATAGATAAAATGTCTTCTAGTCTTAAGTTGGTACATTTCTGAAGATGATGCAGTAAGCATCGAAAACGTTTTAATTAATTAATTTAATTAAACTGTCATTGAGTGAAGTAAACAACGTTGTGAAACATTTATTATTATTCCGCTTAGTAGTAAATGATTAACAAGAAAAATCCTTCGAAAACCTTTGAAGTTTTTAATGGGTGTCATAATAAAATATTCCCCTTTATGTTTGTATTTACAAAGGTATTGCCTTCCATTAATTTGCCGAAAGCGTTCTTCTCGACAATTTAAAGGGTTTCTTAATTAAAATTGATATGATTCCAGAATGTCCACGTATACCTACTTGAATGTTCGATCATTTATTTGGAAAGCAGTTTATACAAATCGTCGTTCCTTATTGAGCCGAACCGTTCATTGTATTTTCGGGAAATAATTATATTCGGTAGATACTCGAAGAATAAATTTATTAGAATCCACTCCACTTCTCAAATTGATACTTATCTATAATGATAGTAAAACTGTACAATTCTGAAAAAAAAATTAAACAGATGAGACATTTAACGTTCTTTTAAATACCTACTAAAGATAATAGATTTACAACAAAAAATACTGCGATAATATGATCCACAAGTATTTCCAAAATATGCTACGGTAAAAAGGAATTATTGTACAATGACAGCATATTACGTCAAGATGTGAATAATATTATAATATATAATATAAAAAAATGGTTATTCAGATAACCATGCTGAAGGAATATCTGATGAAGGGTGGATAGTAAGACGGGATACAGATCGGAGATTGAGTCTGTGGTCTTGCCGTCTAATTAATCCAAATCCAATATATTTTTAAATTTAGCAGAACAGCATGTGAAATGGTGAAGCTGATTTTTACTATCTTTGCAATTTACTATTTTCATACAAGAAAGGCCGCAGTAAGTGGTTCATAATAAAGGGTTGTAATAAAAATAATTGCATCTTTAAAAATATTGAAACTCACTTCTTTTTGGAATTCTATTAAATTTATATAACACTTTTATTTTAATAATTGCAGTTATTGAAGAAATTTTTATTTAAATTTCTTTTCGCAATTTATATTATCAAAGGGTTTAAAAAGTGTTTTAATTAATTCTTCTTCTTTTTCTTTTGTAGATCTGTTGATATAAGCTTTAGAAAACTACGCCTCCTGGGATGACGAGGTCCAGCTATCCCTCAATCTTTTCGGTGGTCTTCCCGGTAGGCTTCGTCCAGAGTGGATTTCATTCGCTGCTGTATGCACGAGTCTATCACTGTCCATTCTGGCTACGTGATCCCACCAGAATCTCCTTCTGGATCTACTCCATCGTGCTATATCCTCTGTTTTGCAAGTTTTTCTTATGTTTTCATTCAATTAATAAATTATCAAATTTAAATTTATTATATATTTGTTCATTTAAAAAATTTATTGTAATGTATACTAAATTATATTTTTCTCTGTTTTCTATGTAAATAGTCGACTGCCTTCAAACAGGTAATCCCTAGTTAAGCAGTCGAAGTGTAATACAATTCAAAATAATAAGATATGAATAAACTATTATTATTATTATTATTATTATTTATGCGCAAAGAAAGGATATTCAAAATTGTCAAAAGGTGTATCTGAAGAGTAAATTTAAATTAATAAAGTCAATACATGAGTTTGTGTGTGATTTATAAAATGTTGATATTATATATAATGGCAGGCTGAATCCTGAGGGTCGGTAAAACGAAATAATTTCCCGGCGATATACGACGTAATCTAGGAGACCTTAAAAAATGTAAGAAATTATGTTACGACGAGACGATTTAATATTTTTTATATCCAGTTACCTCAGTTTATTATTTCATACGATCATCTCATATATTAAAGTTTTTATCATATCTATTTACGAGCTTTAAAGTTCCATTGAAGTATTTATCTACCACCAGTTGAATTAACCAGTTGCGTACAAATTTGTTCAATAAAGTCAGTAGCAGGTTTTTGATCATCCTCCGTATATGCGGAACTAAAGAGTTGAAAAAGTTTAACAGGTCATCGCCTCTATAATCAGCATGAATTGCAGATTGCTGTTAGCAATTTGTTAAAATGACTGGCGCTGGACTAGAGCGGGATTTTATAGCTTGCCAACACGTAACATATGAGAAAAGCTGAAAAATCGGAAATTGCGTAATAGTAGCGAGATACATTAAATATTTAATAAATAATCATCTAACTTGTTGATTTCCAACACAATTTTTTATTTTATTTATTGATTTACGACACAAATCTTAATTTTGTTTTCGAAATTATTTAACATTTCTCCATCATAAGTATACTTGGAAACATATAATATTATTTATTTATTTTTTAATGGTTCACAAACAATCAAAAACACATAGGTAATACAATTATAATACAATAAGTTTAAATGCTTTTCATCACTTAAATGTGAACACAGTAAACATAGAGATAAAAAGTAAAGGCTAAAACATATACAAGAAAGAACAGAAAAAAGTGATTTTATGGAGTAAGCTTGAACAGAGTGAGATTGAAAAAATAGACTGAACAGCTAATTTTGCAAGTTCGGTAACAGTTCTCTTGTATTCATGGAAACTGCCATGAAATATGTCAATGAGAACGTAATTATTATTTTCTATTTTGTTTTATTCTAGATGTAGAGTTAAAGTGGGCCATATTGTTATTGAAATTTGATAGAAAAAATGTATTATATGTCTTATGTCGGCGACTAGGAACATTCAAGGTTATGTTTTCGACACAAAATTCTTAATCAATATTACCATGAATTATATAAAATAGGTCAGCAATAAGTCTTCTAACTTCTAATTTGTCTACATGAACATATTCTAAGTGCTCTTGATAAAATATTAAAGCGCTGCACAGATTATACTTAAATGTAAGCGTGCGAAGAAATTTTAGCTGTACAGATCATATTTAAGTTATATAATGAGGCGACCAAATGACACAACCAAATTCCAAATTGCTGCGAACTAATGAATTGTATAAACATATTAATGAAGGTTTTTTTAATGATTTTGTGATCCTATACAGCTGAAATTGGGTGATAGGACAAGTCATAATAGTTATCAGAAAAATATTTTAAAAAATCTAATTCATGTGTTTTAAAAATAATAAGTATTAAAAAAAAATCTACCCCCTGTGACGGTCTTTTCACTCTTGTTGCTACAAATCTTAATTTTTCTTCATTTTTATTATTATTATGTAATCCTGAATAATGCTTCTGTAAACTTTTGTCCAAAATTCAAAGTCAACTGCTCCAGCTTGGAAGAAAATGTCACTTTTTGACCAAACCAAGTATTCAAAATCAATACTTTGCCCAGTTTTAACTGTTTTTTTTAAAAAATATTTTTCTGTTAACTATTATCACCCAATTTCGGCTTGACGTACCTACTTATTCTTGAGTACGCATCTCAGGTATGGAGCCCCAGATATCAAGTTCATATAAACAGAATCGAAAGTGTTCAGAACAGATTCATAAAATATCTTGACTTTCGTTCCCATCGTATTCACATTAGTAATGTAGATTCCTCGACCTTCTTTAACATTACACCCCTGGTCAATCGCAGAAATACTGCTGATGTTATATTTCTTCATAAACTAGCTACGTCTAAGATTGACTGCCCGGCATTGCTGCAGCGCATCTCCCTGAGAGTACCTGACACCTTGAGCCTTTCACACTGTAATACCAACTCCCGGCAAAACTCTTTTATATATCGCTCGTCTAATTTCTTCAACTCTATATTCAGCGACTTGGATCTTTTCAATTCATCGATTTATGAATTTAAAACTCTTGGATATTCACCTCGGTCATAAACCTTCTTTTTTTTCCTCTTCTTTAATCCATCTTCTTTCTTTTGAACCGACTTCGTATATGTAATTTTTTATCTTGTATCTTTCTTTAATTAACATTTTTTCTTTTGCCCAGACCTCGTATGTGTATATATATATATATATGTTAAATCTAAGGCTTTCACGGGTACAATATATGTTAGTTCTAACTACTTTGGGGGTAACCCGTGTCAAAAGACGCGGGTTACCCCCAAAGTTGTTAGAACTACATATATAATTTATATATAGTATCATATATCTCTATATATATGTCTTAAATACTATATAGATATGTCTCACTATATCTTATATATAATATAGTATCTTGTATATGCCCATATATTTCATTGATCAGATATCTTTATGACTATACATATATCTTTTGCACTTCTTTTTATTCTTATCTCTTGTCCTTTTTACTAAGTAGATTTGTCCTTTCCTATCCATTCCTTATTCTCCTTTTACTTCTTAATTCTTTGACTCCCATAGTTTGTCCATAACTTAAAACTTTTTGTTTTTTCGTTTTTTATTCTATAACTCAAGTTATTGTTGCTTTATGTTAAAACACAACAGGTTAGTTCTGTGGAAACTTGTAAGATGGTCTCTATACTGTTTAATAATCATGTATAATCTCTTTATTTGTACTGTTAGTTTCCCATAAATAAATAAATTAAATACATAAATATAATTGATCTATAATTCTGAACAGATGATTTGTCACCTGATTTGTGGATCGGCATTATGTTTGCCATTTTCCACAAATCAGGGAACCTACACATATTTAAAGATATTTTGATAATAAGTTGTAATGGTATACACAATTCATTGCTGCAATTTCTTAATAAAAACACTTGGAATTAGATTTGGTACTAGGCCTTTGTTGATATTTAGTTTATTAAGGTGTGATCTTATAGTCTCTATACATATACTATTGTTAGGAAGATTAAACTGATTCAATTTATTTACTTGTCCAGTAGTAGATAATTGAATATGATTTGATTGAATAATGACAGATGTAAAGTATTTTGAGATAATTTCCGCTATTTTCTTTCCATTACTCGCATATATATCATCAAAATTCATTGAATTGGGAATACAGTTAGTAGTGTGTAGTGATTTAAAATACGACCAGAAGACTTTAGCACTATCTATCGGGCCTTCTTAAATTGATTCTATATAAGATTTAAAGCACACCATTTGTATAATTTTATACCTTTTTCTTAATAATGACAATGTATTATAATCAAGTGGGTTGGTTTGTTTTATTGGAACGTGATGATTTATAATTTCCCATAGTATATTATAAAATGTAGTGACCATTTCATTATCTTTATCTTAGTTATATAATATTTTTACAAGGTACTTAAATATCATACAAGGAGTACCTATTGATAATATGTATGTAAAAAAATAAAATAAAATAATTTGAGTGAAAAGTTGTGCCTCGCGACAGCCACTAAGTCGCCATGAAGCCGACCGGTTGATCTACTGGGAAATTAAAATATATTTGGTGTAATTGTTAAAATACCGAGAAACAAACTCATAAACACACTGGGTGTAATAATACGCCCAACGTATTCAGCCTTTTAATGGTTTTCCTTTCACTCCGCTATGCATTTCCCGACCAGCGGAAAAGCGGAAATGATTTATTGCGTGACTCATTAGCAGACGGAAAACGAGGTGGCGGTGGATATAATGTAAGCTCATCGCCGCCCGACGCCATCACATTCAGCGTGACAGCATACAGCAGGCGGGACATTCTTTTAAAAACCTCACACATGTGGCAGATTTTTATCGGTAAATTATATTCAAGGTATAATTTGTTCTGACAAATTTATTTTTCAATTCGTTGTTTTAACATTTTGGTAGAAAGCTCTATTAAAATACGCATAAAACTATTTTGCAAGTACAGGATTCATAAGCATTCACAAATTTTTGGTACGCTGACTTTATATCGCTGA
>JADDOH010023185.1:0-82002 GCA_016648135.1 Agrypnia vestita | reverse complement strand
AAAGTTAGACTCATTTCTCACCAGGTCGACATTTGTGGGATGCCGACCTGTCTCAAGCGGCCCGTTTATACCTTCAATCAAGTCCTCTCTAGCATCCCTCAACAGAGCACAATCCCAGAGGATATGTTCCGGGGTCTGGGCCACACGAGCGCAGGCGCACCAAGGGTGAGTGGAGAGTCCAATATCATGTAATTTGGACCTGAACTCACCATGGCCCGACAGTATTTGTGCTGTGTAGTGATCCAGAGCCGGAAAATACCCTCCGGACCCCTTTCTCTCTTTCACCATCACCCTCGGGAAGAAGGAATGGGTCCATCTCCCAGTGGTGGCGGCGTCCCATCTTTCTTGCCAGACTTCTAACGTAATTAACCTAATTCGTCTGCCCAACTCCCCAGTCCGCTCGTTTTCCAGGAGCCTGAGAGTCCTACCCAAGTAGTCAACTTCCAGGCCCCGCCTCAGATTACGGCGAGCGCTGGTCTCTAAGACCTCCAGATCAGCAGGGAGCACCCCCGCTAATACTGGGAGGGCCTGCCCAGACACAGTCCGATAAGCTCCCGTTAGCGCCAACAGGGGCACTCTCTGACCACTGTTGAGTGCTGCAGCGACCACCCTAGTTCGGAGTCTATGCGACCAGACCTGAGCAGCATACGTGACCTGGGCCACGTATGTAGCCTTATAGACTAGTCGCATAGCAGGCGAACGGATGTCCCACTCTGCAACGCTCATCCTCTTCATGGAGGTGAAGAAGACCCCCGCTCGTTCGGAGATAGTCTTGACATGAGTCAGGAAGGAGCCCGACGTATCAAAGGTCACTCCCAGATACTTAACATTTCTTTCAAATTTGATATTTGTGCTTCCCATTTTCACGATCGGATTTCTAACTTGACTCAAGCCACCCTTCATCTTCAAAGCAACCGTTTTCGAAGGCGCCAGAGTAAGCTTGTTTCTTTTGCACCAATCAGTAATCATCTCAATCGACCTATTGCTCTTGTCTTCTAATTCTCTGCGAGTCTGTCCAGAAACGAGCAGTAGAGCATCATCCGCGTAGGCAATAATTATACAACCATCTGGCAACGGCAACAGCAGCAGGTCATCAAACAGGATGTTCCACAGGGTTGGTCCGAGGACCGAGCCCTGTGGACAACCCAGGTCCAAGGGCCTAGTGCGAGACACACCACCATAACTAAGGGTCACGGTGCGATCACCGAGGTAGCTTTTGACAATGTCAAAAAGATACCCCGGACACTGCCGGACCTTCAGCTTGGTGAGTATCATCTCCCACCATGCGTTATCAAAAGCACCCGATATGTCCAAGAAAATCCCAATAACATACTTCTTACTATTATTCTTCACCCACTCTTGCGTGAACATCATGGCATGCTCTGTGGATCTACCCCTAACGAACCCAAACTGACGGTCACAGGCCGGCGAGAGATTTCTCTCAAGCCTATTGCGTCCCACCGTTTCAAGTACCTTCCCAAAAACGGGAAGGAGCGTGATCGGGCGATACGCACCTGGATCAGACCGCGGTTTGGAATTCCCCTTGGGTATGATTGAGAGCACCCCTCTCTTCCATACTGTGGGAAAAAACCCCACACTAAGGCATGTATTAATCACAAATAAAACTTCATTTCTGGCACACCTCCATACGTTCTTCGCAATTACGCCCGTTATCTTGTCCACACCGGGGGCCTTCTTAGGACCAAGGTTCCTGAAAATGGCACCCAGCTCAGCCTCCGTTACCGGGGGAGGTTCCCGTGTCTCCAGCAGCATGGAACTAGTTGGGAGACGGGCCAGGGCACGGATAAGCCGATGGTGGTCCCCCTCCCCCTCAGTCCGCTCCAGAGGCATGAGCCTCTCCAGTAGCCCATCCAGAGTAGAGATCAGGTCTTCCGTCGTCCTCCCCCCGAGGGATATTCCGGATAAGAGGGAGACGGGGTTAACGCCACCCCTCCGAACAAGCCCCGTAATCCTCCAAGGATCAGCATTCCCTACCTCGGTCACCCATTGTTGCCAGTGGGCTCGTTTGGCACTGCGGATCGCCACCGTGTAAGCCGATCTGGCCGCACGGAGATTCTCCCTGAGGATCTGTTGCTCCGTAGGAGATACAAGATTCTTTCGGGCAACTCCACAGTTTCTATATGCTCGACGGTAAGCTGCACGCAGCGCCCGTAGATCATTAGACCACCAGCGGGCAGAAAAATTTCCGCTCGGACGGGTTCGACCAATAGCGAGGTCTGCCGATCTAACTACTGCCTCGTTTAGGAGCTCACCAACTAGGGTTGGGTCCCTTGCACTCCTTTCGTATATTCCTCTCAGTTCCTCATTCATAGTCAAATCAAAAGCATCCCAATCCACGTCCCTGGACTTGAACATCCACTCGTCTCTTGCAATCCTCGCCGGGGCTCGCGAGAGACGAAAAGTGATCAGACGGTGGTCACAGTTGATGACACCATCTAACACTCTCCAGTCCTTCACGAGTCCCAGCATATTATCTGAACACAGCGAGAGATCAATGAAACTCTCACCACCGGCATACCCCGCAAAAGTTGGCAGCGAACCGGCCTCGTTGAGGATGTTCAGTCCGTAACCGGCAATGAACTCCTCGACGGCGATCCTACGATCTTAGCCGGTTTGCTGCCCAGAGTGATCATGCCAGAGGGGAGAATGAGCGTTGAAGTCTCCACAGATCATTACATGTTTCCCTTTCAAGCTGTCCAGGGTACGGGAGAGTCCCACGATGTGGGGGCCCACGGGGTCACCATACTTGAAGTATACCGAGATAAAGTAAATCTCGATTCCCCCAAGCACGACGGAGACGCACACTCGAAATCTATCGGAGAGGTGTGCCAGGTACAGAGGCTTCATGCGACTACTGTCAACCAGAATCCCCGCACCAGGCGAAACACCCTCCTCGACCATAACGCGGGGCGCCTCGATCCCGGGAGACCTGCTCCGCCAGGTATACTGCTCCTGAATCAGTGTCAGAGATAAGTTAAATTGACTAGTCACCCGCTGCAACTCTAAGGATGCAGCGCGCGAACGGCCAACGTTAACTTGGCCGACTATGATCTCATTAGCCATAGTTGGTCAATTTCACACATAGGTCCACAGCGGCCTGAAATGCGGGGCAGGCCGCATCACCAGTTCTATGGTCTGCCGGTTTTTTAAACCGGGTGCAGGTAGCACACCGGGGTTCAGCATCTTTCTTATTACATTCCTCTTCTTTGTGGCCCTGGTTAGCGCAATGTCGGCACGTCTCTTCTTTTTGTTTACATGACCGCGTTATGTGGCCATACATTTGACATTTAAAGCATCTCGTAGCGCCCACAAAATCGCGGACGCGACAAGATTGCCAGCCTTCCCTAAGGTATATCCTGCCATCGTCAATTATGATTTTTCTAATAGCCGGAAGTACGGCATACACACAGTTCATCACGGCGGCCGAACATACTGACTCTCTTGGTAGATTTCTTAAACTCTTCTACTGACACGTTTACCTTTCCCTCAATGTTAATTGCATAAAACTCTTGCAAAAGAGTATTTTCATCTAGTGACCTAGGTACGTCATATATGGCAACTTTGGGGAGTCTGCCTTTAGGCTCTATCATCAAGAGACCTTTAGACTCAAGCCTTGGCTTGGCTGCCTTAATGGAATCCAGACCAGTATTAGAGGACGTCTCAAGTAAAACCCCTGCGCCGCGTACGCGCCTCAATCTAACCGGACGGAAACCGTCATCTGTAGGTTTCAACGTGCTCATTACTAAAGTCTTAGTAGCATCGGCCGAGGTGCCCTCGGCCTCTTTGGGGTAAATTATGACGGTGGCAGGAGCGGGCCCAACCTCCCTCATTTCACCTCGGATTTTTATTGCGGCTGCTACGCCAGCATAGGAAGATTTTGGTGGCGTCGAAGGAGCACCCTGCAGGATTCCTTTTGCTAGCTCTTTCACTTCTTCCCTCAAAACTGTAACTTCGTTCTTGAAATCGGAATATACCTCGTCTGGGGTTCCTTTGGTTACTTCATCCAAATTTACTTTAAGCTCAGCAAAGGAGTTGTTCATGCTGGTCCTGAACTCCATAAAGTCATTGTGACTTTTCACAAAGAAAGCTGACCTGTGCTCTTCCAGAGCTCCTCTAAGACGCGCGTTTTCTGCGTTCATTTCTGCGACAAGTGTCAGTAGGTTGGCGGGGGTAGCCGACAATCTCGATTTATGCATAACTGTGATGCGACCTTTATCTTCCGCTAGTACAGTCTGGATTTCATTAGCGATACCGCGGGCCCTCTCCAAAAAATCGATCTCCCGGTCTTTATCGGGGGACCCAGAAATGGGTAACATGGAAGATAATTCCTCTAATTCCGCCCTTTTCTTCTTTGTCGGTCGCCCAACGAAGGCGCTAGCATCTCCGGAGGGGGATTGACTTCTACTAGTAGTCGGAGTCAATCCCTGCTCCATCTCGGTGATAATTTCCCTCAACAGACTGACCCTCTCTGGTGTAAGTCCCTTCTGTAATAGAGGGTGTTCCTCCAGGTCCCCTCGGGTGGGTGATTTTCCAGATTTTTTAGCCATAACTGGATAGCCCGGAAAATGGCCGACACAAAGGAGTTTTTTTGACAAGATTCGGTCGGTAAATGACCGAGATATACACAAAACAAAGTTTACAAAGTATAATAGTAAAAATCGCACAATAAATAAGAGAAATTTACACAAAACTGAGTGTTTTCATCGGGAAAGCGCTCCCGAAAAACACAAAACCGAAGGAAAAATCCAAAAAAGCCTAATCACTAAAAAGTTGTAAATACCTACTTAACTACAAACTATACCTAACAACTAAGAGTGTTTTCCCTAGGTTTTCCAACCCAGGGAACACGAAACAGGAGAAAAATTCACAAAAGTTTAAAGGGTTAGAAAGTTGCAAATATCGCACTTATGGTAAGCTATACACTGAATCACAAAGTGTTTTCCCAGGGTTTTCCGACCCTGGGACCACGAAACAAAGGTCGAACTTCACAAAAAGTCAAGGATAAAAAACTTGTCACCTGATCCAGAATTTTCCGGGATTTTTCCGAGCTTTTCCGACAAAGTAGGGATCTAACCCAAAGTCGGAAAATTCACTTCGGAAAACCCCTCTTGTCCCTTTGCACTACCACTGGCTTCACTCAAGTCCGTAGGTATTTCACAATAACTGGAGCACTGACGTCATTTCCAAAATTACAAAGTACAAAAACCAAAAAACGCGAATACCGATAGGTATTCAAGACGACGAGGAGCGCAGGGACAGACCAAAAAGAACGTCCAGCGGTGGCGCCTTCTTCGGCACGAATGACCATACCCCAAGCAAAAATTGACTCCAAAACAGTTACTTGTGAGCGTTTGGGGACTAGTGCTGGTGTCGTTCACTACAGCTTTCTTAAATCTGGCCAGACGATTACGGCAGATGTCTATTGTTAGCAACTGCAAACCATGATGGAAAAGCTAGCTGCTAAACAACCGAGGCTGGTTAATCGCTCTAGGCCACTGCTGCTTCATGATAACGCTAGACCACACACTGCACAACAGACGGCTACCAAATTAGAGGAGCTTCAATTGGAATGTCTAAGACATCCACCGTACTCTCCGGACCTTGCCCCAACAGATTATCATTTTTTTCGAAATTTGGATAACTTCTTGCAAAGGAAAAAATTCAACTCCGATGGGGCAGTCCAAACCACCTGCAAAGATTTTATTGATTCCCGTCCGAATGTTTTTTTTCGTAAAGGGATCGATGAACTACCTATGAGATGGCAAAAGTGCATTGATAGCAATGGTACATACTTTGATTAAATAAATATATTATAATAAAAAAAAGTCGGCTTTATGTTCCTCCCATACTAAACGCCAATTTCATATGTAAGGACCTAATATAATCATATCATAAAATCTCTTATTAGTAAAAAAAATATTGATTATTTTATTTATATATATCTACTTTTATTTGAGTAATTCCACCAACATGTTTCAGAAATTACCATTTCATCATCAGGGTGTTGTATAACTATATTGTTGAGTTATACAACACCCTGATAATAGAATGATAATATCTAAAACATGTTGTTGGAATTAATCATATAAATGTAGATATATACAAATAAAATAATCAATATTTTTTTTTAAAATGCAATCTATAATGTTGCTCAATCAATTGAAAAAAAAATCTCTTATAATTTCTCATTATAAGCTTAAACTACAATGTGACTACTGAAGATATATAATACCTACTCCAAATAACGAATATTGCAATAAGCATTGGCAATGCAATATAAATATCGAGATTCCTATTTCTCCCTGAACGGAAGTCTCTTTGTATCGTCTTCCCCGTGTAATCCTGTTCGTGCTCATGTTGATTTGGATCAATTTTTTTATAAGTTTGAACGTATAGTGATGCAAAATAAAATAGGATCATAAATTGAGTTGAGTAGCTTATTGGTCTTGTGGTTAGGACTCGCGCCTTGTGATCCAAAGGTCGCAGGTTCGAATCTCACTCCAGACCATCAAGTTAGTCCTATTTTCATAGCAAAAGCATTTAGCTTAATTTGAAAATAGTAAGAATATTGATATGACACGTATTCCGTGTTCACATCTCTATTTAAAAAAAAAATTGGATGATAGAAGATAGCAAAATAAGATGAAAAAAAAGAAACAAACGAACGCGTGGGTAATACATATTTAATTAATTTGTAATGATTGTAATTATTTTTATGTAGAAATAACGTGTAGAAATTTTGATGTTAGAGTAAAGCAACACTTTAGGTGTTTAAGTAACAATAATTATTCCAAATTTGCGAATCACTTTTTGGTTATAGATTATTCTTTTAATAAATTCTCTATAATTTGTGTGTTACAAATTTCACACACAAATTATACAGAATTACAGTTTGATAGATTAGAAATTTTGGATAGAATATGAAAAAGTGTTTAAAGTAAATTGAATATTATAAATAACCAGGTACTTTTTACAAAAAATTATCTTTTAAATTTATTTTCATGTAAGTTCTTAATTTTTACTCATTTCCCACACATATTTTTTAAATATTTTTTTTGCCTATACTTGGATTTTTGATTTTTAATTTGTTGGTGTACATTGTATCCTCACAATGAGGCCGTTGGCCCTAAAACGTGTGGATATTTTCAATGTATAAGCGGTGAAAACAAAGTTCATTACTTCCTTTTTTTTAACTCGTGGCGTATGCTTGCTTGTTTCCTTGACGAAAAAACTTTGGAACGATTCTTATCCCTTTTCCCGTGATCCAATCTAGCTGAAACTTTGCTAGCAGACTTGTGGCGACGATCAAAAAGATCTTTCAAATTTTTGTTAAAAAAATAATAATTATTATAGTATAATTTTGGATTTTTAGAAATTTTAATGGTTTTTTCAAATTGAAATCATTACAAAAGTTTGATGACTACCAACAATTTAAAATTTGAATTACTCCGTCGGTAGGTGTAATAGGTACTTCACTAAGAATTTCGAAAATTTATGACAATTGGTTGGAAGAAATCAAATAATAAAGAGATATTTTTAGAGATTTTTGACATAGATATTTGTCTAGACATGTTTCATTTTCGGTCAATCAATTATTATATGTATATTATATGTATATATGGTAAACTTAATTTACAAAATAAGGGAGTTAAATAAAAACTTGGTTTTTATGGGTTTGTTTTTTTATAAATTATTTTAAGCGTTTCTTGAATATAAAAATGACCCTACAGGCACGCGGCTAGTACAAGGGAGTAAAATAGTGAGAACACAAAAATTATTACTTTAACAGCCTGTCCGCATTTTTTTCCACATATTTGGATTTACGAAATCACAAGTCCTGTTCGAAATGAATATTTGGATTCGTTTCTGCTTTTGTAAACATACAGACTCAGTGTAAAAGTGCAGTGCAGCATAATTTTTCAGGATTTTGCAGCGTAATGCTGCATCGCGAGAATTCCTTTACACGTCATGTTGAAAATCTCAGTTCGCTGCTGAAACTTTTTTAATTATCGAAAATTCTTTCACCGCGGAGACAAAACTCGGGCAGGACATTCCGCGTGTTTTTATCTCGTGGCGTATTATAATTAAGGGTTGGTTTTCCTTACCCGCCGCACGGACGTGTGGGTGACTTCATTACTTCATTCTATGTGTTTTATACAATTAAACCGCAGGACGCACGGCGGCCTGGAGAACGAATGTTTGCTGCGGAGAGGTCAGAGTGGTATAAAAAATAAATTACATCCCCGGGACCACGACATCCCCTAATCTGAGAGGAGAGAGAATGTTTATGTGTGGCGAGCTATATTTTATGCTTTGCACATAAATTGTACCTTACACGTACCCGCACATTGCCACCTATGGAAAACTTTTTTAATCAACATGCGGGCGCATATTCAAGGACGGCCCAGTCTTCAAAATCTTTAACAACCGGAGAGCGACGAGAAGGTATATGAAAATAGATAACTAAATTTGTATCTATTTGTTACTTTACATTGAATCCTGGCAAAGGGACCATTGGCCCTGAAACACGTTGATATTTTCAACACATAATCGGTAAAAACAAATTAATTTTTATTAATTATAATATTAATGTCATTTGAAAATCAGTTTGCTCTTTTTGAATAAATATTTATTGGTTATCACTCAAATCACGTAAAAAAATCTGTTTTGAGTTGATTGTGCATTGGTGTCCACTTTTGTTGAGGTTATTTATCATTTAATGGTTTAATCCATACAACGTTATTATTAAATTAATAAAGCTGAGTAAAAGTGACCAGCCCGTATTGCCAAATTATGGAATATTTTATTTTCTACATTGTTCCATCTCATCTGTAACATGAACAGTAGACTATTATTTTTATTTTTCCAAAAAGAATATAAGCTGATCTCAATTTGTCCTTATGCGGGATTATAATATAAGAAAAAGCAAATTCTGATAATTCCTTGTAATGGCTGTTATCTTAAGAGGTTTTTTATTTTCCCACATTATTACGAATTTAGTCTCCTGTTTCTCATACACATGTATTTAACAGATGACATATGTACGATATAGGCTTGCTGTTTTTTTTTTATTAATAACGCCTACCATCTTGTATATTTACATTAATAAATGCGTAAATATAAGAGATTTTATTAAATATATTTTTTATTTATTTATTTATTTATACAGTAGATACATGTTTTTTATAATAAATTGATTCTATATTATAACATTTTTACAGACATTATACTCCCCATAATATGAGCCAAAGCTCAAACTTACTGGATGAGTATTTATATATAAAGTTGTTTTATTTATAGTATAAATTTTATATAAAGTATAAATATAGTATATTAATATATAGTATTAAAGAAGAATAAAGAATTAAAGTATAAAAGAGACATGTGGGCAGTGTCGAAAATCAAGAATTTGACTTCTTTCTTAAACTGTTCGTATTTTGGAATGTTCCTTTCATGAAATTTGTTTTGCGACAGCAATGTATTGTACCATTTAACTCACAAGTGGATATTAGAGTTATATTGTTACTACCATCCTTAAAGATATTCAAATAATAATTAATTATTTGTGTTCCAGAATTCACAAAGCAAATTAAGATTTTATAATCAATCTTCAAATAGTTCATTTTGGTAATTTTCAACAATCCTTATATTATTTTGAAGCGGTTTAAATTAACGAAATAAATATCTTCCTCGGAATTAAGACCTGATCTGTAGTGGTCTGTATTTAGTTATTTTCTTCATCCATTATTTCTTATTAATTAATAATAAATATCCCATGGTTTGAAGTTTGAATATTTTGAACCAGAGAACAAATTGTCTATTTCAATTTTTAAAATACAGATATTATTTCACGTACAGAGTTATTAAATCTTGTCACGGAAACTACATTACTATTATAATTAACAATTTTATAAGTAAATTAGTTAAAATATATATTTCATTTGCTTTCACGTTATCTGTATGTGGATGTTTGCAGTTTGGCTATTTTCAGACTTTAGAAATAGCCACTCAAAAGAGTGATTCAGATGTCTGACCGAACTACTTTCAAAGGTTAAGAAGTCACGTTCTTTTTATACAAAAAACGTTCATTTGTTATATTAAATATTTGTAATAAATGTCTTCATTTTTGACAAAGATCGTGTTGGAATGCAAAAAAAATATTTTCTCTTTAATTGTAATTATTATTTTAGAAGAATTTGCAAGAAGACAGTTTCGGTTGTAAATAAAGTTATGATGAGTGGAATATTTATGAGTTAATATATTTTATAATTGTAATCAATTTAACTAGTTATAATTAGAAATAAACTCAAAAATACTCTAATGGGATATTAGAATGAACAACTCGTGAACGCAGCTATCGTTTTTAAAACAAGACATGTTGCGCACTAACGTTACCAAGGATATCTAAAACCATTTACTCTGAAAAAATTGACAAACAAAGAATTAAGTAACATGACGGTAATTTTACATGTCGGTTCTTAGGGAATAAGTATTTATTTATTTTATTAAAAAATTACTATAAATAAGTTACGGGCGTCACACAAAGTTACGGGGATAGACAGAAAGACAGACTGATGAACATACAGGCAACAAAATTATTATAATTGGGATTGCTGTAGGTCAATAAAATGATTTTTGATGTGCAATAAACGTGAAGTTAGGTTAAATACAATGCATCTCTGAGACTTGGTATTTTTTTTTATTTTTTATTTTTATTTATTTTTATTTATTAGAGACACTAACAGGATAATGGGTACATGACACTCAGATAATAAACATTATAGTGAAGACTATGCCCATTATCCCAATCACAAGTGTCTTCGGCACGCTCTAGTAACATGTATTTTTGTAATTAATTATATTTCACATGTACATTTATGTATATTATATATTTGTGTTTGAGTGTAGTGCGATTAGTATTTAATGGATCTATAGGTTCATGTCGTCGTTTAGAAAATGGATGTTGTGTATGAGTGAGTTTTTGAACGAAGATAACGTGTCTGCAAGAATATCAGCATCAATGTTAGGGTCAGCACAATACAAATTATATGTGCGACACAACCTTGTAATGGGAGAAAAGTAACCGACATTATTAGTGTGCTGACTTATTCTGAAGAACTCCGGGTTTCTTATACGGGGTTTAACATGCAAATTTATATCAGATAGACAGAGAGAATCAATAGCTCCGCTGAGAATCTTGTGTAGCACAATGAGATCGGATATTTTTCGTCGGGACTCAAGTTTGTGCATCTTGAAAAAGGCAAGTCGATCTTCGTAGCTGTGAAGGTTATTGTGTTGACCAGCTTTGTATGACAAAATACGTATAAACTTTTTCTGCACTCTCTCGATTCTCGTAATATGTGTTGTGTAATAAGGTGACCAAATAACTGACGAATATTCCAATATACTTCGTACTAGTGATGTATAGAGAATTTTTAGACTTTGAGGATTTTTAAAGTCTTGAGTAATTCTGGTGATAAATTCCAACATAGTATATGCCTTGTTTGTAATATTATCAAAGTGGTTTCTAAAAGTGAGTTTAGAATCTAGCATGACGCCCAGATTCCTTATTGAATCGAATCCACTCGCTAAGGTGGAACGTCACCCGGTTTATAAAGAAATTCTATTTTTTTAATATTTTTAGTGAAACTAATACATGAACATTTCTTAGCATTAAGTGACATATTATTTGCTTTACACCAATTTGATAGTTCGTCCAGATCTCTGGATCGGAATAAATTTTTAAATCATCGGCATATAATAGACACTTATTTCTTAATATATTTGGCAAGTCATTTATGAAGATAAGAAAGAACAAGGGACCAAGGTGAGAACCTTGAGGAACTCCTGAGGTGATAGAAACCGGAGATGAATCATATCCATTTACAGTCACCACTTGAGTTCGATGAGAAATGTAAGATTCTATCCATCTCAATAAGTTGCCGTGGATTCCTATAGCATGAAATTTTTTCAAAAGTATACGATGGCTCACCTTGTCAAACGTCTTGCTGAAATCTGTATATATTACATCCACTCGAGATCTCGAATCAAACGAACTCACAAACTCAATTTGGTGACTTTCTTGAAGCTTTGAATTCTCAGATTCTAGTTTTTTAACACGAGCAGTGTTTTCAATATTAGTTTTATTGAGACGGTCGTACTCGTACTTGATAGATATTCAATAGATATTTTGATGTCTTCTATGCCAGATATCTTCTCATTAATATGGTTGAGTTTTTCTTTCAATAGTTTTATTTAATTCATACATAAGATTATCAAACTTTTGGTCGATATATTTCTTCAACTGTTCAAATTGAGAATCCTCTGGTATCTGTGTCGGGGTTGTTTTAGCTTTTGGTGGGCTGGGTTTACATAAAATACATTTCCATTTCTGACGATTCATCTGAAGCATATTTTTAAATGTCTCTTCTGTTAAGCCTTGACAAGAGTAGTGGAAACTATTACCACATTTTATGAATTTTAAAACATTTTCAGATTGCATTTTATCATTGCATTGCTTACAATTCATTTTCAATATGTGAGATTCCAAAATTAGTATTTTCAATGCTAATTAATGAGCAACAGAGTAGTCAGAATATTTTATTGTTATAAAAATTATTCTCGTATGCCTTAGTCACTTGTCAAATTTGAAATAATTAATTTGTATTTTTCTAACTTATTTCTTCCAGTATATAACATATTGTTGGTTCAAATGTTTCCTTCCATGTAAGTTTTCACTGTGTCGATGGACTTGTTTCTAATTCACTTTTAAACACTCTTTTTTACTCAATTTTGTAGGAGCTTATTGAACACGTATTACTTGTATTTATTGTTGTATTGTTATGAACATGATGATTGTTTCGAATCGAAAATATTATAATTAAGCTCAGTGCATTAATCTTGTTTTCATATTCCATATTAGATTTACGGCATTGTATCATTGACTCTATTGCTCTGGGAGATTACCATGTTCGATAGATCTGTGTTTTTTTAGAAATGTCAATGATTGTTTTCCGACAAATACGAAGAGATTTTCATTACGAAAATATTCATGATTTGAAACCAAATTAATTAATTTGGTTTTAAATTTCACAGAACTTTGTTCTGAAAAATTGCAACTTTACAATAATAATGTGTTTTTAAATATAATTAATATTCTTGATTATTCAGGAGCTGTGGAATTCCACCACCTACCTTGGGGCAAGAGGAATATGCACATAGAATTATATAAAAGCTAGATAAAGAAAACATCTCACTAGTTGTTTGTCTTCGGGTACATGTGTGGAGTAAAATTAAAAACATTAAAACAAAATCAAAAAAACAACAAAAACATCAAAAAAATAAATAACTCTTTGTTTAACACCACATTATTATATTATTTTTTCTTTTTACCATGCCATTTTGGCTTTATAAATAGAGGTAATCACTGATAAATTGTTATTATTATGTTTGAAATTTGGGTTCAAATAGTTTTCACACGAAGAAAAACACGTTGTGATGAGACATAATATCTTTAAAAAAAAGAGTTGTTTTAATTAAAGATATTATGTCTCACCACAATGTGTTTGCTTCGTGTAAACATTTTATAAAATCAAATTTTGTATTCATCTTGATTGAATCTGTTGTAAGTTTTCTTTACATAATTGTTATGTATCTTGATGTGATGTATGTATACTTATGTGTGTATGTAAGAGCAGAATGGAAGATGCTGTACCGCGGAAACATACAGGAGGAGAGGCTATTTTAGATCAAGCGCTTAGCTAGAGAAGACGCACACCACGCGAGAATGCCTTGTCAAATAATATTATTGTATTTATTTGTATAAACGCGTAGTTACCCCGGTGTTTTATTCAGAAACCCGAAACCGCACAGCAGAAAAGACAAAACATCATAATTATTTTTATAAACTGTCTGCCCTATTGCCTGTAATATTCCTAATGTTAAGGGCGGGTCCCCGTCGCATACACATGCCTTCCGATACACATTCTCAATACAAACACTTACAACTTTCAACGGGTCAAAGTGGTACATACACTACACTGCACACCCAATACTTAACACATTTGTGAGTAATTTTTCAGTTTGGGGGTCCAAAAAACGGTTTCTTGTTTGACGAATCGCTTTGAGAATTATCCAAACGAGCACGCCGCGAGAGGCCCACACACGCATGTAATTGGGCGAGGGTTGGAATAATTCCGATGCCAGATTACGGGACCCCGATGTAAGGATATTACGCCGCTCGGGCTAATGGCGCACCGGCGGGTATTAGGGCATGAATACCAAGTGTTTGTGGATAAGTCCCGGCCATTTTTACCGAAGAAATTCCATTTGTTTTGAGTCTTCCGAAATCCCGCGGTTACGTGAGCCAATTTGCGGGTTGACCGATAGAACAAATGAGAGAAGCCGGGGGGTGAGGTGGGTGGTTAATCACGACGGCGCGAGGTTGTCTTAAAAGGGTAAGTTATGTCATTTTTATTTTTACATTAAATCAAACAGGTCTATTGAAAAAATAACATGAAAATCGTTGCAGTTACAATAAAACAAATATACAGTTATATCTCATTTTTTTAAAAATGAATAACATACAGATCTCGCTCAATGCCTTGTTTATGCTAATCATTTATGGTTTATTCTATTAATTTTAAAATAGGTATCTATACTAATATATAAAGAGGTAAAGTTTGTAAGTTTGGATGTAGAAGATCATCTACAAAACTACTCATCTAATACTTAGAATGGACATTCAGGGTGAAAAAGAATTATATTTATATATTATGCCGTATAAATAAAAAGACTTTTGTAGTGACCTATTTTACAACTAGAGTAGACGAAAAAATGGTTGAACTATGTGTTTTTTTACGAATGCCTCCTTAACGGTAAGAGATATTTAAATGCTTCGTTCAACTCAAGTTCAATAAAAAATCCGCGACGAATAGATATATGTTAAGATTAATATACACAGATTGATAAAATATAACTAAAAGTTACTAACTTACCTACGCGTATGAAGCTGCGCAGCTAAGCTAGTACTATATATAAATATAGGTATATATTATTATAATTGGCCACTTTAATTTAAAGATATCATGTTTTTTTTTTACTTTTTCATATATTCCATTCAACTCATATTCAATTATAAAGATTTCTTAAATATAGTTTAATTACAAAAATATAAGTATTTTTAATTTTCAATATTATTCTTGTTGGGCAATATTCGTAGAATTGTCAATTTGTGCGAAAGCATAAGGCCACATAATAGTTAAATGTATATAGGTACATCTCAAAATGATAATTAATTAAATAACTATTTAAAATATGATGTCCTCTCAGGCATATTTGATTTTTACTCCCTTTATATTAACTCGTGGCGTCTGCTTGCTTGCCGTCACCAAAAACTTTGGATCGATTTTTGTCCATTTTCCCGTGATCCAATCGGGCTGAAACTTGGCAAGCAGACTCGTGGCGACAATTAAGAAGATTTATAAAATTTTTGTTAAAAAAAATCATAATTATAGTATAATTTCGGAGTTTTACAAATTTTATTGGTTTTTTCAAATTGGAATCATTTTAAAAGTTTGATTACCAACGGTATATAGCAACGCGGTGGCCCGATAACGTCGCGGAATATTTTATAAATTTGAATTACTCCGTCGGTATAATAGGTACATCACTACAAATTTCAAAAATTTACAAAACAATTGTTTCACAGATTACAGCAAAATTGGGTTTTTTGGGAAAAAATCAAATAATAATTTATTTATTTTAGATTTCTGCTTAGTTTTGAAGAATTCTACATTACTCAAATCTGATTCTGACTAAATCATTTGACGCCGGAAATTCATAAGGTACGATATTGATGATAATTGTATCTATCAAAATCTTGACATCTCAAAACATCTGACATTTTAGAAATATATTAAATTTCTGTAAGTTTAGTGTTATGTTTTAATTCGTCTTTAATTATTGTTATATTTTACAAAGAAAGGGAGTATATTAAAAACTTGGTTTTTATGGGTTACTTTTTTACATAATATTATGACGATAATGACGGTGCCTGTACGGAGCGAATAAATTCGACGCTAGATGGCATTGATGGTCAGCCTGCGCCGGCGCCGGCGCGCAGTTTTTCTTGATATATTATACTGCGCCGGCATGAAGAAATATTTGATTTGGCTCCGAATTTCGAAAGGAGAAAAAACAATTACTCTCGTTTTTTTCTTCTGATGTGTGCATTTTTTCCCATTGAAATAAGGGATATTGTTACAATAATATTTATTACACAATTGTGTTATTCATAGTACCTCTTCATTTAAGAGCATTGTGCTCGGACAAGGAACTTTGAATTTCTATATATAATTCCTTACATTTAATTAATTTATATTATATTATATCTCTAGGATGAAGTTGTAGAGTGAACATCTTTGACTGAAGGTAATGGTGTCTCGTTCAGTCCATAGAGATGTTCTTTCAATTTGCTCTTCAATTGTTCTGTATCCTGTATCTTTTTCATTTCGATTGGAAGGTTGTTAAAAAATTTCATGCCTGACTATATGAAACCTTATTGATATTTTTTAGTATTGCATTTTGGGATTTTAAAATTTTCTCTTAATCTTGGTGTTGTTTTTTTTTTTCGAAGTTTGCCTGATCGTTTTCTTTGATAAGTTGAATAATTGATACCTACTCTTTAAAAATAATTGATGAATCTATGTATAATTAATGTATAATTGTATATAGATTCCATCTTTGGGACTGGAAACAATTTGAATAGTGTTTGTGTGGGGAATGTTGATTTTTTTTAAGTATGACTTTAATAATTGTTCTCTGAATTACTATTATTCGATCTATTACATTATTATAAGTTCCACCCCAACCTATTATTCCATATTGGAGTAGAGAATGGACAGTTGCATAGTATATATTATATCAATGTTTTCTATGCTTCTTTGTTGTGCTGTTGGTCTTCCATGAATATTAAATAAATAAATAATTTAAATTGTCTGTGCTAAGTCTATCTTATGAAAATATATATACATCTTCTAATTATTTTTGTCAACTCGTTGATACGGCTATGCCATTTAAGATGTTGGTCTATAATTACTCTAAGATATTTGATTTCCTTTTTTGGATTTATTATTGAGCATGAGTTATTGCATGTCATTCTGTCACAGTTGTTATTTTTGTGTATACTATGAATGATAATTTTTATGTAAGGCGGTATTTTATCAAAAAGGGAATGTGGTATGTTTTTCTGGAGTTTAGGGAGAGCAAATTATTGTCAAACCAGGATTTCAGTATATTCATTTCTCTATTTGCGTGTTTATTTACTGTGTTCCAGCCTGGTCCGCTTATAATAATAGCTGTGTCGTCTGCATATGATACGATTTTACCCGTCAGATTAAGTTTGAAGATGTCATTGACGTATATTATAAATACGAGTGGAACCAGAACTGTCCCTTGTGGTATTTCAAAGTCGCTGGTTAAGGGCTGGCTTAGCGTTCGGTTAATTTTTACATTTTGTGGCCTTTCACGGAGATAGCTTCGGATCCAGATTAAAAATTTATCTTCTTTTCCTACAGATTTTCATTTTATTATTAGTTTGCTGTGAGAAATACTGTCAGAGGCTTTTCTAAGATCAATGAAAATTCCAATGCATTTCTGAGATGTATTGGATTGGATGTAATTGGATTGGATTGGATAAGTAAATTTTGTAATCATATTTTCATCAGTTTTATTCCTTTGCGTCTTATTTTGTGACGTGAAGGAACTTTTGGAACTTCTAAAGATATCTGCTTAACCCGCCATTGGTGACGTCAATTTGACTTACATCATTGGTGACCCCGGTCTCTCGTACCGGGATTTACAATGGAAGATTTTTCAAAATATTTTATTTATTATTAATTTTTATTTTTAATTGAATGTTCTTTGACATTAAAACAAAAATGTTTCCTTAATTGCAGCACGTTTATTATATTTTTGATTATTATAAAACAATTTCACTAAAAACATTAAAATTCACCAACTTTTGAAACATGACTTTTTTTAAATATGAGAAAACACAAAAAAAAATATTTTTTTAACTAGTTCAGTATTTTCAATTTTTGGGCACTAGAATATTACATAAAATATGCAAAAGGTGGCATCCTTCCAACAAAAAATTAACAAAAATTTGATCTGAAAAATGACTATTCCTCAGTCAAACAGCTTCTGTAAGAAGACACTACATGTTCAAAACACAAATATTTTTTGCACTTGTAGCAAGTGTATTTGGTCTTTCTATTTTTTTTACATACTCACTCATAGCACCGACCATTTCTTGATGGACCAACCATCCTAGCTACCTCATCTAGAGAGAGTAAATGTAATTTTCATTTTTGCATGATATCATATTGAGAGGTGTTAGTAGAATATTAAATTCAATAAAGCGGATGGCTATTTACATGTTGTTCCGCACAGATATATTGTACAATACTAATAACGGATAATATTCATGAATGCTTACAGAGAGAGTAAATGTTATTTTCATTTTTGCATGATATCATATTGAGAGGTGTTAATAGAATATTAAATTCAATAAAGTGGATGGCTATTTAAATGCTATTCCGCACACATATAGTGTATAGGCTGTCCCGATAATTTTTTTTAGCTTACCTTAACACAAGACCTCTCAAAAATAAAACTATATCTTTAGAGTTCTACCGATCTACAAAGTTTTGAAAAATTGTCATTTTTATGGTGATATTTCGCTATCCTCAATTTTGGCTCCTGAACTAAATACAAAAAAATATTTACCTTTTGTTATATTTATGTGTAAATCATACATGACGTTTCGATTTGCGTGCAACAGCACGTTACCAGCGACTTCGAATTTGCTAGGTTTCAACCTGCAAAAACCCTCAAATTTGAACTTGTTTTGAGGACTTTCTTGACTCACGAGTGTTTTCTTCGTAGCCAAAATAATTTTTATGCCATAAAAGTACCATTGCGATGGTTACAATGTTAAAAACAGATTTTGTGATTTTTAAATAAGAAGTTCGAGGCGTAGTCAGACTGCTTATGCTATGTTCGGACCATACAAAGACAATCAGCAGCTACCAACTATAAGGGACGTCATTTAATTTATTTTATTTGTCAGGAACGACCTGAAATTGAAGTCTCCAAATCCATCCAAATCAGACGTATAAACATGTAGTTGTTTCCGAAGAGATCAACAATATTTGTACCAAAACTACGATTCCAATTGTAACTAAGGAACGAGTTATTTAATAAGTGAAATTCAATTTCGAAAAGTATCTCAATTTGAAAAGATAGCCCAAAAACAAACAAAATAATATAATTTTTAGAGTCATCTGAGAATCTTTTTGACGTTTCTGCTTGTAAATGTACTTTATTTGAATCTTGTTCGTGTTTAAAACCTAAGAAAGTTCACATCAATGAGAAAAGTTTTTTTTGGATTAAATAAATAATAGGAAAATGGTTATAAGCGTTATTGATAATAAAGAAACGACAAGACGACAGCAGAGATAAATTGAAGAGACAATAAGGGTAACAAAAAAATTGTGTTCGACTCAAGAAACCGATTCTGTCTCAGCAAATTGTGATGAAGATTCAGTCCGTGAATCTTCTCCAGAAACGTATCCGATAACAGAAGCATCCACGACAAACACGCCCTTGACAGAGACACCATCTACTTTAACGGCGAATTGGAATACATTGCCATTGCCAACAGTTGCTAAAGTCTGAGATAGATTCCGTATATCGATGCGATCTGCTGCTGCTGTTGCTTCTGCGGTTTTCGGTGACGTCAGTTTGGTTTCTACCGAAGATTAACTTTGGTTAATGATAAAAATAAGATCTACAGAGATGTATCTAAAGCCCGGAAGCTTCAAAAAATATTGGAGGTATTGTTGTAAAAAGCATTTAATTTGATGGACGAAAAGACCATCGCAAAGAAGTTTTAGAAGACCACACCTCAATTTTAGCACAACCTGAATCAATTTTTTTGGGACACACAATACCGAAAGATGTGGCACTGCAAAGGGAATTCTTACTTCGATGACAACTTTAATAAAGGGTGAAGGTTGTAATTTAGATGACGTGATTTGCGTTGAATGTGACGGAACTGTAACTAACACCGATTGGAAGGGTGGCGTGATTCAATATTTAGATTCAATATTTGGAGAGACCGTTACAATGGTGTGTTTGTATGCTTCGTGTCAATGAGTTACCCCTTTGTCATTTATTCTTGACCTAAGATGATTGCACTTTGGGTCCTAGAGAATATAACAGACGCCTCACAAAGTGTAACTGACGTTACTTCTAGAGATGGCTATATAAGAACCAGGATGCAATCTCGAAAAGAAGGGCTAAATTTTGGACACAAAAATCAGTTAAAATTTTTATTTTTTGTCATTGATTATAATCTATATTTTGTTTATATTATTTTCTTGTGCTTTGTTTCATTTATTTCAATACTAAAATACCTTTTAAACATAATTTTTTAATTATTTTAGGCAAACGGTTTAACTCTATAAAAATGTAAAATTTACAATAATTCAAAGCTCGGTAGAGCCCTCGAGATGACAGACAATTCTAGTTTTTTACGCAATCTGTGTAAAATTACGCAAATTTTGATACCTCTTGCGATTGTGTAGCTCAAAAATTTATTTTCTCATACATGGATGGGACACCCTATTGTACAATACTAATAACGGAGCACTATTAGAACAGTGCGACTAAAGAGCTCGTGAAGAAACATGCTTAAAAGTAGAAGATGATTATGTGAAGAAATAAATCCTGGTGGTGTATTTATAAAAATATAATATTGTAATATAACTTATTTTATTCATTTTTAAAGACCAAATGTCGCTTTTTTTAGATTGACCTAGCAAAACAAAATAATTGCGAAATTGATACATAATTATAAAAAATTCTGTTCAGTACATCCCCAGGCAGTCGATTGTTTTCACTTGACGCTCGTAAAAGATCTGAGTTATCAGATTTATTTAATGTATCACGCAATTTTGGGTATATGTCAGTAAATCTGGTCTAGAGATACACGATTTACAAAATATGTAAAATGATATTTGTCTTATTTTAAAATTTACAAATTGTGAAAATATTGATAAGGATTTTCTTTGTATAGTTTTCTGGGATATTCTTCCGTGTATATGTGGCCTCTCTGGCCGACGTTTCGGAAACCATTGCAGGGTCCATCATCAGCCCTGATTGACCCTGCAATGGGATCCGAAACGTTGGCTAGAGAGGTCACATATACACCGCAGAATATCCACAGAAAACTATACACAAAAGATTCTGAACGGCCGTAAAAACCTGAGAACTTATTGAAAAGAGTTGGTTGATTTTCATTTTATTTTTAAATTATCTTCATGTGCTAATTAAATTCAGATAGACACATTCCTTCTTCTTTAATCATAAAATTCTCGGTTAGTCTATGTCGCCATGTATAAAGTATCATCCCTTGGCATTACCATTATGGAAAAGTCTGTTAGACACTTGCGTGCATTTTGCAGGTTTGTCTCGATATTATCTCGCCACCTATTCCATGGTATTCTTGGTTTGAATATGAGAGCAGATAAGTATTGTTTTTACAACCGTAAATGTCAAAAAAAATAAATGTAAATGGGTATGTAATTGCAAATAGCGGAAAATAATTATGATTATATAAAACCTCACACATATGGCGTATAAAATAAAACTAAATATAAAAATACGTTTTTTTCTTCATTTTTTTTTTTTCATATTTATTTTTTTTTTTTTTTTCCATGTATTTTCCTCCATCATTTTTCTTGTTTCCTTCCCCCTCATATCACCCATATTTTTTATTCAATGTATACTATGTTGTATGCTCTGTATAATCTTTTATCTTTTATGTTCACAAATCCTTAAAATCTGTGAATGGATAATAAATCAAAGCTTACTACAACTTGTAACAGGATCACCTAACCATCATGGCTTTGCGCCAGGAAAATCATTGCAACCGCTGCAATCCATGCAGTAAGAATTCTTACAGAGGAAAACAGTGAGTTAAAAAGGGATCTGCATCATCGACCTGAAAAAAACTATCGATACTTTTCCAGAAGAAGAAGTTTGGCAGGCACTAAATCCACAAAATACAACAGAATACTACGAAAAACCAGAAATAACAATTTTCAATTAATAAATCTGAAAAAAAACTGATTAGATACCCCAAAAAAAAAAAAAAACGCGGCTTGGGAAAATCAGAAAAAGACAATAGGTATTATATTATGTTCTGTCATTGCACGACATGGCACCAGTACTCACTTCCGCAAATGCAGTCTGCTATCTGTGAATACAATTTCACTGAAATAGACCGTCCACTTTACGGTCCAGATATGGATCTTAATAATTATAATCACTGTTCCCAAATTTGAAATCTGGGTGAGTTGAAACCATGAGGGTGAAAAGTTGCAGATTCACCTTTGAATTCATTTTTATATTAAATCTTTTAGAGTCTAGGGTATTTGATTTGAAGGTGTGTTAAATTTATATAAATTAATTATAAATGAACTTTGTACCCCTCATATCATACCAACCACTGTTATCTCATTTTCATATATTCATTTTTTTTACTATACTATATATATACTACTTTAGTGATCCACCATGGTCAAGTTATGCTTGCACAATTGTGTCATGAGTCGTGATTATACTTTTTTGTGGGGTCATTTTAAATCAATAATTAATTTTAAAAAAATAAAAACACTTGGTGATTTAAAATTAAAAATAAAATGCTGCATTTACGACATTACGTCAACAAAAAATTACTTCAACAAAGCCAAGGTGAACATTTAAAGTTTTATTAAAAACATAATCTAATCCTTTGTCCATAAAAAATTACTATTTTTGGTTGTATCCTAAACTATTTTGGTTTATTTAATATAAAAATCATACTGTTATTATTGAGAACACTTTATAAGAATACATATTAATAAAAATAAAATCTAGTCAGTGATCTTCCACAGAAATGGGTACTCTCGACTATCCTTGTACCACTAGCCTTTCCGTTGCATCCGTACATCTTATGACGTGTCAGATACATTTAAATATTTTCATTTGTCAACATAGATTTATTTCTTGTAATATAGAACTTTCCATGAGATTTGCAGCGTATACCGCCAGCACCAAATTTTTAATGCATCTATGTTCCTACGCCCTTATTATCTCAGAAAAATAAAGAAAGATTGGGAACACTAGTGCTCTGTCCAACTTTACCTAGGTGGAGATGTAATGTATATTTCTTGCCAAATTTTCTTTGGTTTGTCAGTCGCTGAGCGGGTCATGTAATTTTTCATTTTTTCTAGCCCTCGTAGTGCAATAATGAGGGCGGACCCACCGATTACCCAGGATAGTATTTTAAGTAAAAGTTCCTATATTGGTCCCGTTCATTCGCCACCTGGTTGACAATTTATTATTGCTAAAAGCGATCGTGCAACCCGTTTTTTGGAAAAAACAAGTGAGCTGAATAGCTGCCATCCAAAATTGGCCCCTATTGTCCCGGCTATTCATTTCTTTATTAAACGTAGATTATAAAAATATAAATAGAGAAGGAAAAAATAAAGCATTATGTATAATAACGTGCAAAAACAAAACAGACCGGAAGAGAACACTCCCTTACTGGATAAAAGAGAGGGGACAGCACAAAAAAAACACGCACCACGGCCAGCACATACAATCCAGGAGCAGCAAAAAAGCGCTAATCCATTAATGTCCGACTAGCTGTTGGGACCCCTGAGGATCCCCCACCTGGAGACCCATACCCGCAGAAAAGCCCTTATCAGTTCCAGATTTCTAGTGCAGCTTAGATAGATCGGATTTCCATATAGAGCCCCGATCTGCTACCTCTAAATTATCTATCACATCTTCTTTGGCATCCCTCAATAAAGCGCTAATACAGAAGATGTGCTCCGGCTTCTGCCTCACCCGGTGCAGGTATACCTACCACGGGTCCGAAGCAAGCCCTAAATCGTGGAGCTTGCGTAAATCAAGAAGCTTGCCATATGTACACCACTGGCTTCTTATACCGAAGAATCCTTGTTTAATTGCTAATGAGATCAAAACACATCCTCCATTGATGTATATAAATTTTCTTTTTACTCTCCACTTTTATGATGAAAAAACCGAGAGACACGAGTTTTACGTAAATACTATTAAATTAATAAAATAATTAGACACATTTTTTTAAATGAGCGTAGTATATATACTCTTTTTACAAATGGTGTCGGTTTAATTTTTATGAACGGTCGTAGTTAAACGCGATTCCCCTAGGACCGGCATTTCGGTCCAAGAGAGTTTTATCCGGGGCAGGTTTTTAGGGCACGGACTAATTGGTGGAGTCCGCACAGGGAACATAGCGGCAATTAATTCTAAGGTTAATTTGAAAAATTGACGATATTCAGGTAACAATGGGTTTTCTAGAAAAGCGGTATTTCACTCTCATTTAATTATTTTATACGGAAAAGATTTGACTTTGTTCCATGGATAAGTAGGACTAATTATTTAAAAAAATTGGATTTACCATACACATTGTTTATATAATTACTACACCATTTTTTTTCATTTATTGGTTTACTTACAGCCGTATAATTAATAAATCTTAAAAAAAAACAATTATCGATGTACAGAGCCTTAGGCCAGTTACAAGAAAACACATATATACAAGAATATTAAATCAGGATCGTTAAAAAAAATAAAAAAATACAATATATCAAATAGTGAGTTTGTGTGAATGTGTTTATTTGTGTGTTTTTATGTGTTCGTGTGTGTATCCGTTTTTATGTGTTCTTGTGTGTGTTCACATGTGTGGGAAGAAAAATGGCTTCGCGCGAGTTTATACGTAAGAGATTTTGTAAACTGCTCAAAACTTAAATATAAAATATCGAGATCTGCAAAGGCCGTGTCATAGGTATCTAGAACTCTGTTAATAATACAGTTTTTACCGTAGTTTGTTCTCCAATGATTTAAGTGGAAAGGCGTGGTGCTCTTGTTCGTCTCTGCGGGACATTAGAGTGTATCGAATTTAAATTTCAGGTGAATATATGCGATTATTCAGTATTTTGTAAGGTATTTCATATCGCTTATCGTTCGCTTGCCTATTGTTAGTTATCTTATGGTACGTCATAGTTATCGAAATGGACGTGATTTTTGAAATTCGGTGTTTTTGTGAAAGTCTGCTGAATGCGTTCGAGACGCTTTTTATGTATGATTTTGAAATTAAAAATTATATCAAATTAAAAAAAAATTAAACCAATTAATTTATTTAGCACTTAACCTATTATTATCGTGTAATGGAAACACTAGAAAATGTATATCGTGTAATTAATTATCTAAGCGTATACGTCGGACAGACCATGTGACGTAGCACCTTCATCACTCTTCAATAATTCCTTAATTTTATAAAAGTATTATATTATTATCTCCTTTGTGCTTAAATTTCGTGGTACGTATATTTAGTGATTTTACAAAAATTAATCGAAAGAATATTATTTTGAGGTATTTTTCATAATTATTAGGAACTCAAACAATATTTTTATTTCCATCATATTAAATTTTTTTTCATTAATCTTTTGTATTTAATAAATAAAAATATCTTAGTTAAACACAACTTATATTTATTTTCAAATCCAACCAGATTTCGCTATGACCGTAGCTTCTTCAGGGAGAATCTTAACTCTGAAGAAGCTACGGTTGTAGCGAAACCTGGTTGGATTTGAAAATAAATATAAGTGGTGTTTAAACAAGATATTTTTATTTATTTAATTATAATGTGTTTGCTTCCTTCGAAAACCTTTTGTATATTCATTTTTATTTATAGTCCATAAATAATCTAAGCACTTTTAAAAAACGATCTGTTCATTGATGAGTTAAGCTCGTTGGGTAGAACTAAGTGTTAGCACAATTTTAAGTCGTTCGGTAGGTCCCAGGAATAAAAATTCTTTACAAAAGCTATAGAACTTTAAAAGACGTAGTTTTTTAAAATTTTTTTTTATAAATACATTTTTTTTACAAGATAAAGCCAGTTAATTATGATGGATTTTTCTCTTCTACATGAGTGACATAGACTCGTGTGTAAGAGAAGAGTATCATTACATTTTTATTTACAGAGAATTATTTGACAAAATGTAAATATTCATCTTTATATTTGTAGAGACAATTAAGTTATAATTAGTAAGCAATAGGTACATATATATAATAATAAGTCAGTATAATAAGTAAGTTATATAAAATAATAAGTAAGTAATAGGTACATATATTAATATAAAAATTTAATTATTTTTGAAGGTATTTTTTCACGTTTTTTTTTAAATGCCTCATAATTTTCCTCAGTCTTCATTTCAACAGGCAATTCGTTGAACCATTTCACATATCTGAATGTGTAGTGATGCTGAGCAGTTGTGGTAGGTTTCACAGGGACATATAATTTACCAAGTATTACATTTATGCTACTTGACACTCTTGGGTCAGCTCGTTATTACTATGAAAACCTTTATATATTTGAATTATGCAATTTTTCTTGTGGATGTTTTGTAAAATGGGGACTTGCAATTTATTTAAGAGGTTTATTGTCAGATAATCATTAGATTTTTTTTAAATGATCTTTATAATCAATTTTCTTCATTTCTTCCAAACAACAACTTCCAAAGATTTCAATATAGTTTTGAATGCACTACTTCATGAGATAATCATCATCATCATCATTCTTGTCACTACAACCCTTGGTGGGTCTTGGCCTCCTCAATAATTTTCCTCCACTCATCTCGGTCTAGTGCCAGCTCTCTCCAGTTTCGAAGCTCTAAGGCAGAGATATCTTTGAGGACGTTGTCACTCCATCTTAGTTTTGGCCTTCCTAAGCTCCTTTGCCCTATTGGCCTTGAGTTCAGCAGGGACTTTGGTGCTTGATGCTCCTACATTCTCTCCACACGACCCAGCCACCGAAGTCTTCCCAGTTTTATAAATTTTGTGACGTTTGGCTCCTTAAATAGAGTATAGAGCTCATTGTTGTAACGTCTGCGCCAAAGTCCATTTTCAAGAACCGTTCCGAAGATACGCCTAAAAATTTTCCTTTCAAAAACGTCCAGTGCTCGCTCATTCCTCTTAGTTAGTACCCACGTCTCAGCTGCGTACGCGAGCACTGCGTACGTTTTGTACACTAATATCTTGGTGTTTTTAGACAGCAGTCTGGATTTTATCTTCTTTTGTAGGCTGAAAAAAGAGCGATTCGCGCTCACTATGATCTCCTCTGTTGCTTGTTATCAGGGATCCTAGGTATGTAAATCTTTGTACCGTTTCAAAATTTTGACTTCCACACGAGAGAGTTGGGATTTGTTGGGTGTATCCTACGGCTTCAGAGATAATACCATATTGTAAAACTGACCGGACTAGAGTGTAATATAGTGTCTTTAACAATTTTATTCCAAAGATATTTCTTATTTTAATAGATAGAGATAATACCATATTGTAAAACTGACCGGACTAGAGTGTAATATAGTGTCTTTAACAATTTTATTCCAAAGATATTTCTTATTTTAATAAGTACATATATGAGTTTTCTTATTCTTTCTACAGTTTTATTGATTTGTAATTACCTTTTAATATTAGAGTCAACTATTATTCCTAAGTATTTAATACTATTTCTTTAGCTTAATACTGAACAGTCGTTTTTACAAGTATAATTATTATTTTTATAAGGACAATTATTTGTATGAATTTTTATTACTTATTGGGCGAGTTTTTTTGTCTAATATAATAGGAATATAGTAAGTTTTTTTCTGTATTTAGTGATAATAAGTTTTCATCGAACCATTTTTTTACGAAATTTATACTCCGATTTGCTGCAGATATAACATAATTACAATTTTTACAGTCAAAAACTAGGGCTGTATCATCAGCATAAGGATAGAATCTGATCGTCAATAGGTAAATTTAACATATCATTAACATAAATAATAAACAGTAAAGGTCCCAGTACAGTGCCTTGCGGTACACCAAATTTTGATGTTTTATTTGAACTTAGTGTATTTTATAATTTTACAGATTGATTCCTTTATTTCAAGTAACTTTCTATCCAATTTTTTACTTTACCTATAATCTTATTTAATTAATTTATTTATTTATTTATTATGCGAGATACTGTCGAATGATTTGAGAAGGTCTATAAATATATAAATATACCTAGACATTTGCTATCTTCTGCATTTTTATTTTCTAACTATGAATAAAGATAGATACACTGGAGAAAAAAATATGTTTAATGCTTTTAGGAAAAGAACCAATTCTTGTGGAATAGAGAGGAGCTACTTAAATGAGAGGATGGTGTGAAAACGACTGAAGGTTGCAGATTAGTATGAAATTCTTTTGGCAGGTGCTAAAAATAGAAAAACTTTAAAGGAAAGCAATTAAATAAGTAAATTAAGAGATGACAGAGGAATGAGTGAGGAAAAAATAATCAAATATTTTCAGGAAACTTATTTTTAATATTTTATTTCTCAATTTAAATATTCTTTATTCCAAGCGATTGCAGGCATTTTAATTTTTGTGTTGCGTGGGTACAGAGTGCATCTCTCTCTCTTTTCGTGTGGAGTGTAAAGTGCATCTCTTTTTTTATTTACTCTACATCCGAGAAACTACAGTATCTTGTTTATGAAGTGCAAATGCATTTGCTGCAAGACAGCAGAGTTTACATAAAACCGTATTGTTCTTACTTTCTTCCAGTAAAACTTTGGCATCACGATGCATACTGAAAGAAACATTATGTATAAATAAAAAAAATTTGTAATATAATTATTACACGTCTCTTCAAACGTATTGCTTAACTATTTTAAATGTACAAAAAATGACACAAGGTTTTTAAATCTCGTTAAATTTAAGAACATACTTACTTACTGTTATATTATCTATTATACATATACAACTAAATTTCTATCTCTTTATTTATTCACTTTATAAACCTATACCTTTCACTGCTTAAAATATATGTAATTTACTTTTTAGGACCCTGCATAAAATATGGATACACCTTTCCATTTATCTCCTTACCCTTCCCATGAATGTAAATCTGTATTATGTTGAATACCACTAGTTTCAAATTTTGCATAACCTTTAGTAGCTCGGCGAAAATACAGTAATCCCCTTCCCCTTAACTCGAACTCACGGACAACTTTAAAAATTTTAAAATAGAGAAGCGCAGAAAATAGAGAAGTCAGACTTACTTTCCTTACTTTTTTCAAAACTAAGCTAAACGCCTGCACTATGCAAAATGCATGGCTACCTTTTGATCACTTGACCAACAAGCACGTCAAACTCCCATCCATGCATGGACCAAATTTTGCATACCTTTGTGGTGGTCTGGACCTGTCGCAACTTTAGCCGCACATACCGAACCAGCACTCACCAATCAGGAGCTCAATGCGGCTTATCGGTCCCGGTCGCCACTAGGCACATCCATTCTTTTGCCACCACCGCAGTCATCGCAAGCAATATTTTTCTACTCAACGCCACCTCGGTTGATTGTTACCATTAAAGCACCATAGTTAACCACGAGTACAATTTACATATCTATTCTGCCGAATCATCTCATACACACACACACAAACACAAACAAACACACACATACATGCACTCACACAATACACGTTAAGTGCCGACACAATAGGTGGACGTGTAGGCATTTTCTTCTCAGAACGCTTACACTACACACACCCAAATTTCTTATTATTTAGAACTCACGCAAAACAAAGTCACTCACTCATATTCATTAAAGCATTCCTATCCCAAACTTTAATATTATTTAAGTCATAATAATGTAAAGAATTCCACAGAAAGTTACTTTTAATTTTTTTCAGAACTTACAATATTTTTTTTAATAGAAGGTCCAAGAATATAGAAAATTGTTTTATATATTATATTATACACAAATTTTGATGCTCTTTGGGTAGCTAAGAGCGATGTTTTAATTAAGTGTCTTAAAAGAGGTAATAAAAAATTTCTAAATTAAATTACCTTGATGTGTATCACCATTGTAACGGCCCCACTGTTCTCTAATACAAAGTGTCAGACATTTTAACTTCGCGTGTTTTATGAACGTTATTTTAAATCAATTGTTTTTCTTTAATTACTTCAAATTTAATATGGCTCCCAATTAATTTTCCTTTGTTTAAATAAATATGAATTACTTACAAATTGGCAAGCTGTTATGAAGAAATATATGAAAATATTTTTAACTGAAACGATTTCGTAAACAATAAATAATAAATGATATTAGATAAACATACCTAAAGGGTAAATAAATAATTAAGAAGCCATTAATATTTCATGTGTTTTAATATTAACATTTCTTATATTATTTTATACAAATAAATTCATAAAAATAAATAATAAAGGCGTTATTGTGAATTCTGAAAACTCGAAAACTGTAATTTATTTGCACTTGATTTTATTTATTTATTTATTATAATTTTTTTAAATAGAGATGTGAACATGGCATACGTGTCACATCAATATTCTTACTATTTTCAAACTAAGCTAAACTCATGTGTTATGAATATAGGACTAACTTTCTAGTCTGGAGTGAGGTTCGAACCCGCGACCTTTGGATCACAAGGCAAGTGTTCTAACCACAAGACCGACAAGCTAATCATATTGTTGTATTTATTTGTAACTGGTATCGAATTTATAGATTCACTGCAATGAAACATTCATTTTTCAACTTTGAATCTCAAATACATTCATTCTATCGTCATTCTAATGGATAATAATTATATCATTAAACAAATGTATGCGCAACATCGCAATGTCTGTGAAAATTCACAGACACAGCAGAAATTTGCTACATTTTTAGTTGCATTTGCTAAATATCCTTCTTTTTTAATTGCGTCCTATCCATCCAACGTTGGTTATTATTTGTTGTTAACTTTATTACTGCAGCCCGAAAGATCTATACAGTAGACTTACCAAATTATTTCTTCTTCAAACACAGCAAAATTATTTTGTGGTGACATAATTATAATTTATAGAAATTAACTTTGTATACACCACTTTTTTATTGAAAAATATTCAACATGTTTCAAAGCCAATGGCTTCTTCATACATTTGTTATCCTGATGAAGAAGCCATTGACTTTGAAACATGTTGAATTTTTTTCAATTAAAAAATGGTGTACCTATACAAAGTAAATTTCTATAAATTATTGCCAAATTATTTTCAATCCTGATGTTCTTCTTCACCCAGACTCCAGATCTCCGGCAATCTTTCCCAGCATTATGAGTTGCAATATGGTTTTTATGCTTTTTAATTTACATTATATTAATCTTTATATATTTTTGTTTGTATTTTAAGAATTTGCTTTCCAATTTATGTGATTATTATTTTTATATGTTATTATTTTTTTCTTTAAATTATCCATTCTTTTACCTATTTGTTTGTAAAAGCCCTGTAGGGTGTTAATAAATAAATTTTAAACAAATATCTCATATTTTTCTGAATATCTCATCGCAAGTCCAAAGTATTGAAATTTTCAGTTTTTTTATTATTTTAATTACTTGTTTTTCTTCATTGACCAGAACCATAATATTTTCATTCATAAATCTGTCCATTCAGCTTATTTTGAGTATTTCGTTAGTTCGTTATAACGAGTTCACATTTCGAATACATTAAGTCGCCTTATCAATTCTTTGTTCAGCATCCACGCTTCCATTCCATAAAATAATACCAAAAATACTAGCATCTGACTAATCAAATTCGTAATAAAAGATTGAGATGATGACTGTTTTTTTCGGATGGAACATTTTTTTCATGTGGGTAAATATTGCACGAGCTTGCTCAATATGACATTCGATTTCAACAGAGGGATCCCTCCTTTCATTTACATTGCAGCTCAAATATACAATACTTGTAGCTTCTCTAATTTCATTCTAGCGTTATAAAGATTTTCTTGACAACTGCATTATATTTGCTAATGAGCATGTATTTTGTTTAGTTGCAAGTGTTTTATCCCGAAATTTTCCTATGTATTCACAATTTGGTCCAGCAGAAGTTGTAAATCCTAAATTTGACTTGATGTATCATCTGCATAATGTGCACATATGTTCAATGTGCACTTTCATATATCAACAAATTTCAAAATATTCTTGAATAAAATTTTTTAGAATCGGATTTTCTGCCAAGAGAGCACAAAATTTCTGAAGGAAACATGACAGTAACCACAGAATAGAACAGGAAATCTCCCCAGAGGAATTTCTTTATACAAAAAATATCACAGATTTTTTCTTGCATTCCTTGCTTATTATTTTGTTCTCATATTTTGTCCACATAAAAATTTATTTTTTTGTTAAATATTATTAATTTGAATGTTAACGCAAAATTTCTGAAAAACTTATTTTAATTTATTGTAAAATTGAATAAACTTCATTCATTTCCTTATTATCAAATTTATAATAAATTTTGTGATATTATATATTTTATTTTTTGTTTATTTTATTAGTTACATTTATTTTAATATAAGTTACTAATAACTGCCACACTAGGTAAAATCTGTTCGGTGGCAGTTATTGCCATTTAAGTTTATGTATTTCCTTCATCAGGATGAAAAAAACTTATCTTAAAAATCAAACCTACTATCATAAATATACCTATATAACAAATTGAATTTTTATATTTTAATACTTCTTGTACTGGACTTAAAATATAAAAATTATTACAACCTAGTATATTTATTGCAAGGTATGTAATATTGACATTAAAAATGGGTATGACATTAAGTTGTTATTTTGTGATATTTCGATTCCTGTTATACATTTACTTATTTTATACAATTTCACTTTACCCAATAAAGCCCAACATGAATAATATGTTAAAATGATCATTCTTTTTTTATTGAAATCATGATAATGTAGCGTTAAATGATTTGAAAATTCAGAATTATTCTGATTATTTAAAAATGTTAAAAAAAAACTACTTATTTTATACAATTTCAAATTATACAATAAAGCCCAACATGAATAAAACGTTAAAATGATCAACTTTTTTTGTATTGAAATCATGATTGTGTAGCGTTAAATGATTTGAAAATTCCCAATAACTCTGATTATTTAAAAATGTTAAATTTGCTTTGACATGCATGCTAAAATCTTGATAAACTTTTCCCTAATAAAACTTTTAAACTACGTTTACAAAAAACAATTCGTAAATTGATGGCAGCTTTTCCTTTTTTCGATTTGAAAATTTATTTACATTCAATTAATTTTAAAATTGATTGAAATAAAAAAGCACAATGGGGGTATGTGCGATGAGTATAAAAGATTATAACACCAATTGTAAAAAACTATTAACTCAATAATAAAAAGGAAACACTAAACTTTAACATATTATTTTGGAATTAAAACAAAACCCGGACGACTTCACTTAGCAAGTTTTCCCTCCACTTAACGGAATACTTGAAAATTGATTTCCTCCTTATTTTTCAACACAATTTTTGAGGGCATGTTACAAAGTGAATTATGGTTCGTTTAGCCTACACAAAGTTGCGAGTCTCTCTCTCATACTAAGTTTCTTTGGAACAACTTCTTTAACCCTCAAAGAATAGAGAAAATATTGGATATTTAAAATTATTTTTTGTAATATATAATTGAGTGAAGGACAAACAAAAATGTATATATTTTGGTATTTCGAGAAAAGACTTTGAAAAACGAACTGTGATCATCTTAAAATAAAAGATTGGATATAAAATCTAAAGATATTTCAACCATTTGTGAAACATTCCCATCATTCATTTTTCACTCTACACCTCTGTTGGATCTTCAACCACTAGTGGGTCTTGGCCTCTTCAAGGTCTTTCTCCACTAAGCTCGGTCTTACTCTCTTCAGCTCTGGATTTTCAAGGTAGATATGTATCTTTTCATATTCAATATTCAAGGTAGATATGCAAGGTCTTTGGATGCATATCACGCTATCTTAGTTTCCTAAGTTCTTTCAGCCTTTTGATCTTATTCAGCAGGGACTTTGGTGTTTATTTTCAGTAATTTTTAGCCAATTATCGCTCTTTTAATCTTAGTCAGATATGTAGATACAGAAATATAATGTTACTTAAATGAAATGAAATTAAATTATATAACTAGTAATTTATTTGGAAGAATCTAGATTTCGGGAGCTATTTTCAATAATACTCTTACGTATTGATACTTCTTTAATGTCTACAAACCGGTCTTCCAATTAGCTCTAATTATGTAGGCAATCGGTAAGCGTAACCCATATCTTGGCTATGGTCCCCGTCCATCCTCTTACTCATTCACCTCTTGCTGAACCGGTAAATCCCGCCTCCGTGAGAAGCCTTGCCACTCTTCCTGGTCCGCTCGAACTCCGAAGACTCCTCCCGCTGTCCCGGCCTGCAGCGGCGCTTGCCTTTGATCTTCTTCTGCTCCTCCACGATCCGTGAAGCTCCTTCCTTTCAGTTCCAACTAAAAAAACGCTCGCTCCCCAGTATTTCCCGTGCTATAATACCCTTTTTTCTCCGCTCTGGTCGTTCCCGAAAAATCTGCTGTAGATCTTTTTATTTAATCGCGACTTTCTCGTGATAAGAAATTCTGTCGTCTGCGCCACTTAGTATTTTTGGGAGAACCTCGGATTACGGTGCTGTTCTTAATGATACACGTAGGTATTGGAACTGTTTTATTGTCTGTAAAAAAACGTGTCCTCCTACGAGCTCCAACTGTAAAGGCGGTCGGTAAACGCCCGTTTCCTGCGGGGTCCGGGTAACGCTGCGTAATGTCAAATATAGTATATAAATAAATGTCAGTATAATTCTCGACTACGCTCCGAATATCGATTGTACTACTTCAGAGTACTTTTTAATATTTAGATATTGTATTTTATTTTGTACTAGAGGTATTCAGAACACTTTTTAACCTTCGTAAGGTCCTCGGGTCAATTTTGACCCATTTTGGGATGAATGAGAAATTTTCTTGAAAAATAACGGTTTTTGAATATTGATATTCTATGACTTTTATTTAATCGCTGTCTTAAGCTTATTTTCAAAATAATATTTTTTTTAAAACTTATGTTATTGTGCGTATGAACTTTTTTACTCTAACGGCCTTCGGGTCAAGTTTGACCCATAGGTAATAAGAAGTTTATTTTTAACGCACAAAACGTCTTGACTGGTTATCGTTCATTAGAATTGAGGTAATTAGTTCCGATTTTTTTTATAGGATCATGTTCTTGTGACTTTTGTAATTCTACCTATATTGCCAGTGCCAGCCGCATGTGCACGGTATCCCTCTAGTGATTTTACAAGAAGTAAAAATAAAATTCAATTATTTTTTAATATTTTCTCCATAGAAAATTCATAAAATAATAAATTTGCGGGCTCGGTGGCTCATTATACTTGTAGTGCTTCATTTTATTGATTATATGATTCAAGAAGTACGTAACAATTAGTATTGCTCGTATAAGTGTAGTAGCGTGACACTGTTGACATTCAACATCAGTGTAGTTCAAAAAGCGATATTGCCGATAAGGATATGCGGATTTATTATATATCTGCGGATAAGCCGGCGCGGATTCGGATATCTGCGGATGTGCACTGCGCACGATTTAACTGACATCTGTCATAATTTTTTTTACTTATTTCTTTCTCGACACGGTGGTATCGAAATATACAAAATTATGATGCAAGCCACAGATTTTTGTAACCATCAACTGTTTCAACAGTATATCTTCAATAGGAAATGTAATTTACGTAGATCTCGAACAATACTTTTTAATAGGAATAAATGCATTTTGCCACAAATCTAACTGAATTTTACGTTAAGCGGGTTTTTATTACTTTACATTTATGATAGATGAACCGTGCATTTGGTATAACGTTTCTTTTATTTTGAATAACATAAACCGTTACTGTCACTATAATATCGATAAATTAAATAAATTTGAAGACAAATATCAATTAAATAGCGCGCAATGCGCACGCGCACCGGATTTAACGGGATCCACAGTTAACTGTCTTCACCAACTATCATTCCAAGGTGACGCAACTGGCCCTTAGTAATGTAAATGTTCAGAAATATTATTAACAGAGCAATAAGAAAGAAAAAAAAATACCCAAATATGAAATAAAGCTTCTAGAAAGAATTTTGTAAGTAAGATAGTGTTCGATCTTTACAATCAGGACCAGTGTCATTGAACATTACCACCTTCCTTCACCTTTTCATAGTGCACGCTCCATTCAACTTTGAACTGTCTTGTTGGCTTGACGTGTTTGTTCTGAGTTTTGTGTGTGCCCCGTTTACGTAAGCGTAAAGCCTTCGGATAAAGATTAAGGTACCACACATAAGATTTCCTGAGCTACTGCCCTTCTGATAAGGGAGAAAACCAGCGTTGTTCCTTCGACCTGGACCAAAAGGACAAAGGTAAGAGCGTGTTTTCCTTCTGATCTTTATTTCCTTCCAGAACCCCTCTTTCCCATCTTAACTTATCCATTTCACATTCCGTGTTCAAACAGATAGTTTACAAATTGACGATATTATGTTTATACTACATACGTTGAGCGTGTATAAGCATGAATGTGTTGACACAAATATAATATTAAATAAAATAAATAATCTATAATATAATATTAATTAATAAAAATAAAATCCATTTAAACTATCCGCTGGCATCGACAATTGGTCTATGGCTATGACATCTGACGAACGTGTGTCGTATTACCATAATAGTACACGTATTTAGATTGGTGTGTAAATCGTTCTGTCAAGGTGCGATAGTGAATTATAAAATAAGGCTAACTGCGGTTAGAGAATTTAGCAACAAGTTAACAGGTGTAATCGATTGCTTTAGTATATAAAAAAAAATCATTATGCATTAAAAATGCAAAGCAAACTTGTACATACATAATGAAGATATCGTTGAGATTTTTTTGTGGAAATTGAACCGGCTTTTATATATTTTAACAAGATGCTACAAAAAATTACGCACTCCCGTATCACTCGTCACAACACCATCGAAAAATCGAGAATGGCCTTGGATGATCTACAATCTTCGGGAAATTTCAAAAATATTCTAGAAACACCAAGAAAAGCCTAGAAGCTACGAGAATCTTCTCGTAAATACAAGAATAATTCAGAAAGTATGAAGGCACCAGCATTTTCAGATATAAAAACAGCCGGCCGCGGTTGTTGTCGCGTCGACAGTTGGAATCGGCCGCGAAGGGCGCGGGTGCGTAGAACGACGCCCAATACGGCCAGCTGTGAGAGAATCGGGTTAATAAATCTAGCCAATAATTGAGTGAGCTTCTTATCTAAAAGGTGAATAAACCGGAGCGATTAAAGCAGGATAACTGAATTAAATGTTCTAATGAATGTTAAATAAAGTGTTCCAGCGATAATAATTTATTTTATTTACCAGTGCTATATTGGGAAATAATATATTTTAAAAAATAGCGTTAATTTCCAGCGTTTTCATTCATTTCACCCGTGACCCCCCCGCATGACAATATATAAATATAGCAGTACAATCTTTATAACAAAGAGTAAAGTATATTTCAATTTTGTGTTGTTTATGGTTGTTGCATATCTGTCAAAAATTTATTCACTTGAAATCAGTGTTTCATGTTTGAAGGAATGTCATCTGTTTGATTATGTCTCCTGTAAAACTTTATAATACTTTGTGATTCCTATGCGACATCATTAATTGCAAAACCTCAGAGGAAGTTGTTATGGTCGTGGTAATGTATATTTTTATATTTGAATAGTTTTTGCTTTAATATTATTTTAATACGTGGTTATTTATAATAAACAATATAAATACACGTATGTTCTGAGAACATACGTGTATATATATTGTTTGTGTATATATGAACTGAAATAGAGAGGACTTATTACCAGCTGCGAAATCAATGTATAGTAAGTTCATGACAAACACTACAGATAGTCTAGCCTAGTCCCTTCAAATAAACGAAAGGATTTTAGATTTGGAACTATCGAAAAATCAATAATGAGCGGATGTTCTTATGATGGAATTGGTGAACGTTGCATTGTGTAGAGTGATCACGTAAACCAACTTATACAGATCGTAAGCCCTGGACCATCCTATAAATAGACTTCCATACATTTTTTTCATATAAATAGTATCGTCTCTGTGAGACTTCTATAATTTATCTTTATTGGTTAAATATGTTTACCAAATAAATATTAGTTCTAGTGCACGTACAATAAGTTTAAGCACCCATTTTTTTGTTACTAGAAAATATCTACTCAGAACTCGGTAAAATTACTTTTGTAAATACAGGCATATTCAATTAATATAATAATTCGACTTAGGATCATGTTGATAGTGATTCACTTTATCAACAATATTACAGTACAATTTTCTTAACAGTTTCTACAGAATAGGTAATCAGAATTAATTTACACAACCTCCGACGAATCTCTATGCGGCTTCCAATATGAATATATTTATAATATAATTCTCAGACACAACTTGTATCCCCCGCAAAAATACCCCACAAAACTGATCCCCTCATTTATTTATGACTTAATTGTAACATATTATCCACTTACATAACCACTAACTCTTATAGGCCCTACGCAACTAAAGTTGAATTAACCTCATGACTTCTCAAGACTTGCGGTGAATAATACAACACTTCCCTTTGCATATGCATGTACTTCCCGATTTATCAATACACATACAAAAACCATTTATTCATTGGTAAACATTTCTTCCTTCATTCAATCCTTTAAAAAAAGGTATAGTTATACATTTTCGTTAATATTAGGCTTGTTTTTAATCTATATTGCCCACTGCATAGGATAAAATGCCGTAAGTCATAAAGTAATGATCGCTCCGTATCAAGGGTTAAACTTTTAATACCCAAGGGGTTGTTTACTTTTGTGATTATGCGAATATGTTGAGAAGTAAGACGGCGGAACTTTTCGGCGTTTTAATGGCTTCCAACTTTTCTATGGCTGAGTGAATTTAAACGATCTTGGACGCCCCTATGTCTAAATTATTATATTATGTATTTTGGTTTGGAGAATTTTAGGATCTCATGAAAAATAAAAACAAACAAATAATGTTTCCAGAAATCTCACAAAGAAATCGTCGATTTTAATTTGTAGAATTAACGTAATTATCTCCGAACGATTTTATTTTCATTTTTTTTTGATTTCTTAACATTTTATTTATTAAAAAATATGGATTTATATTTATTACTGACCAACTGTACTACCTATTATTATCCACGTTATATAAAAACTTTTGAAGATTTTCTAATTGAAAGAATATTTGTTACCTGCATATTATGTTCCATCATCAAATTGTTAACGCTTTTTAAAATACAAAAGAAATTGAAAATAAATAGTTAATTGACATTTTCAAAAGTCGTTTTCTTTTTCTCGGCAGCATTAGATTTTGAAAATAATTTGAGGGATAATTTAAACAAAAATTATAAAAATTGACTGAGTTATAGCAATTTGAAGCAAGCGTGGTAAACAAAATTTTAAATGAATCTCATTATTCTTAAGGCGATCGTCTAGCAGAATGGGCAAATTTCACCATTTTTTCTCATATCTTCTCTTGAGTTTTTTATTACATTTTTGTATGGAAATATCTCATTTTAAAATTTATTCATCAGGTTACATATATTTTAAATACGAATATTTTATTAAAATGTCATAAACTAAATTAAATAATTGATTAATAAATTACCAAACCTTCGATGTTTTAAAAATGAAGAAAATTGCTCCACTTTGTGGGCCTTTTATGACTGAACGGCGTGTGAGATGTCTTTTTTATTCAATAATATTACAAAGTTAACGATTATCTTAAATTTATTACAATTATAGAAAAATCTGTTAATACGTTTACATGCAATTTATGTTTTAAAAAATACTGTTTTTTAAAAATATTTTTTTTTTGTGGGTCTTTTTCAACTCTTTTTACATGGTTGACAACTTTTTTACTTCAATAGTCAAAAGAATAGATATTATAATTTTACAATAAAAACAAAAAAAAATCAAAATCTTTGTCGATATTCCTGATTTTAGATATTTAATCAAGACGCAACGTATTTATGACACAATACGCAGTGCCTTGATTAAATAGCTAAAATCTGAAATCGAGAATAATTTTTTGATTTTTTTTTATTAATTTTAAAATAAAAATATCTATTCCTTTAATTTATTAAAGAAAAAAAGTTATAAACTATTTTAAAAGGATCGAAAAAAACTCACAAAAAATAAAAATAATTTAAAATTTTCTTCATTTTTAAAACATCGAAGGTTTGGTAATTTATTAATCAATTATTTAATTTAGTTTATGACATTTTAATAAAATATTCGTATTTACAATATATGTAACCTGATGAATAAATTTTAAAATGAGATATTTCCATACAAAAATGTAATAAAAAACGCAAGAGAAGATATGAGAAAAAATGGTGAAATTTGCTCATTCTGCTAGACGATCGCCTTAAGCGTTTTTCTCGAAACTCTCTTTTTCAGATTGCTGGATTTTGTTGCTAATATTATCTGCAAAATAACATACAATTTTTTAAAATTAAAATGAGCTGTTTGTTTATTGTAAATTTTTTACTAAAATTTTTAAGAAAAAGAAAATTAAATTAAATTCAATCTGACCTCATATAAGCTTTATCGTACATCATTTAAAAATCTCAAAATAAGTTGGTAAAATAAATTCATCATTGTTTGCTGTAACTAGTGATAATAAAACAAATTTTATATATACAATAATTACTTCAAAAAAGTTAAGAAGGATTGGAGACTTTGATGTTTTGATAGTAGATTTAAGGTGCGAATAAGATATTCTATTATCTTTATGAATACCGTAGACTATCAATTATAAAGGTTTTGTATGGTCGATAATCTACGGTATTCACATATATGACATATATGTTGGAATTTATTGTTTTATGTGCATATTGTATATAAAATATAAATATTGTTTATAAAGTAAAATGAAAAAAAAAATACGTACAAATAATGTAGATATACATCATAGAAGGTCTGTTCGTTTTGTTTATATCGTATAATATAAAACAGCCAAACAAAATTCGGCCAATCCGTAGTACGCGATGTTAATAGTGATAAAGATATCATCTTTCAAGGTGTGTTGTAGACTACGATTAGAAGGCTACGATAAATCTTCTATTTATGTGAATGTGCTAATTGGATCAGATCATCGACAAGTTAATCCCATCGTAAATACATTTATTTTCCAAGAAACTAACGGCTATAAGGCAATTTATGTGATCTTGTGAACAATTTGTTTTCAAATTTAATAAAAATAATATAATATCCGAGTAAAGAGATTTAACAGATTTTTTCATCCACAAAATTTAATAATCTGCACCCCTTTCATATTAAATCTGTAGCTTTCTTATTAAATCTGTAGCTTCTTGATCAGTTTACCGAAATTTTATCAAGAGCCTGACTAAATGAATTTAAAATACCTACTTTTGACTATTAAGGAGATCTTATTTTTATCATAATTAAGTACCATCCCCTTAAGTACCATAATTAGCTTTAAATTTGGTACAATTATTTTGTAAATAATAAGAATATCTTAATACCTTGAAGTACGTAAGGTCTCGAGACTATTTTAATAAAAAAAATACGGACAAATATTTAAACATTCTTTTGATGTTTGTAAAATCTAATTGCCAGCGGCATCATTGGGTTTCCTTCAAACGATGATTCTCTTTTTTAACAATACGACAAACATAATTTTAGGTACGTACATTGGTTTGTTTGCTAGAATTATATAATAAAATAATTAATAAAAAATCATGAAATAACATTTCTGACATTTAATTAGCAAATATTCATAACTCGCCATACCTTTAAATTATCTATAATGAGTACCTACACGTATTGTGACATTATGCATGGTATAAATAAAAGAATTCGCAGAGCGAGGTATTTTTATGGTGAACGCACTCATTACCGCTGCACCTGCGTTCTACAGCTCTAAGTTATCTTTGGAATTCATGTTGCGAAAGATTTTCTCTATTCCTGTCGGCCGACTCATCTCAAAATCAGAGCCATCACAGCCAACATGTGACTGACACGCTTGTGAGCAAAACCTCTTTCCGATTACGTAATTATGTTTATATAGAATGTGATACATAACAAAACATGTTCTTGAATGGCGATGCAATGGCGTCAAAGCAATGATTGCCTGTATACATCTCAATGGCCGTTGCTGAATGCGGCAGGAAAGATAGTTTGACGAGGTACATGGCCGTTAGTAGTAGCGTTGGCGTTTTCGATGTTGAACCAGGACCGAAACATGGTACATCACAAGGGATAAAGATGTCGGTAGTCGGATATTTCATTCTGAAGATGCCACGGCGGGAAAGTTTTGCTTATTCAAGTGTTACATTGTGATTTTTTTTGCATCGTGTGTGTAATATTTGCCTGCTCCATGCATAATATAATGTATTTGATTTGCCAGTTAAATTTTAAATGTCACCGTAAGATTTTTTTTCCTGTTATTGTTTGAAATTTAATTTGTATTTTGAGCACCTTCATTTTTAAATATCAATAATGCTATATTTTCGGATGATGCAATAAATAAAGGGAATAAACAAATTATAATGGAAATTACTAGAGGGAAGTGTTAGTTCCTGTTATCTGGTAATTGTCATCACGTGGTGAGGTAGGTAATTGAAGTTGTTGGGTTAGAATAAATTTTAATTGGAGTTTATTTTCTATTATTTTTAAAGGGATTTAAAACTAGGTTTTTATATGACATGGAATTGTTAGAATTAATATTTTTAGAAAGATTTATTTCCCAAAATTACTGATATTGTGTAATCTTTGTAATATTTAAAAGGGGGCTATGGTGCAAATTATTTAAGATTGAGCACATGGATGGATGTTACTTTTTTGTTGTAGTAAATTGTTTTGTATTATTGTAGCACAAAATATTTTATTTTTTCATCTTCCCGAAAACACAAATCTCAATACCTTGATCAATATTTTTTTATCAGTAAAATTGTGATATATTTTCAGGTAAAAAGAATCCACGCAAGTGTGCATTGCCGGTTAAGTTGGTTGATGGATGTTCCATCTCTTGGGTTCCTGCATTAGAACAAGATGCCCGAGAGCACCCATCGCAATATATTTTTTGATCTATTAATGTGTTATTTCTAAATTATTTAATTTAATCTCTCCAATACAGCTAATAACCATACGGATTAAATAACATAATTCAATAATAAAGCAGTTTATTTTGGAAGGTACTATAAGTAAAATCAGCTAAAAAAATATATTACAAGCGCTAATCTGAAAATATCACGGTATATTTTGTCTGTGTTATCAAAAATGATTGCTCTCTTCTAATAAAATTATATATTGCTCTGTAAATTATTCGTAGAGCATAATTTATTAATTCGTGAGTGCATATACAATACACATTTAAAAGCGATGTTTTCTTCTAAGTACATAATTTAATCGTTGTCTAAAGCTAATAAGTAGTAATAATCCAGCTTTAAAGCAAATAATAATATGAAAACCTGACATGATACATTCACCTGAACTTCATCACCTTTTTTCAGGATCCGTTGTGTAGCTAGAGACCTCCAAGTTTGAGGGAGATACCCCGTCATTGATAAAGATTTATTGAAGATTTTTGTTTTTTTGAAGTCTTTCAGCAATACAGAGGCATTTTTTTACGATTGAGTGAGGAAGGGGGAGTTGTCTGGACCAACAGATTTATTGGAGTCAAGCGATAGGATTTTTTCTTTAAAAATCTTGGTCGATTCGACAGTTAATTAATTGTTTTTGCGGATGTGAACGGTGTTATTTGGCTCATAATATATATTTAGCTTATTTGGTAGTTCACGAAGAGATTTTCTGTATTTATTGTAACTGAAAGTCAAATTATTTAATTATATAATAAAATTTGGTTTTCGAAAATTTTCAGGACTACGTTTTTTTGACATCTGTAATTCTTATTATTATAAATGAGTCCTGTTTTTCAATTAACACGATTCAAATATTTTCGATGAACGTGAATTTTCTTAGAACTCATCAAGCATAATTTATTTTCTTAAATAAATCAAGTTTTATATATTTTTATTACAAAAAACAGCTCAAGATAGGTATAAACAATTTTCTTAATTATTTTGATAATTCCTAATCTTTTTGTAGGATTTTTTGTTTTCTATTTACTAATTGTTTATTATTTTAATAAATAAAAATCTTTATTTATTAAAATAATAAACTAAAATAAAATTACATGCATGTATGTGAAGCATATACGATACAAATTTTGCTGTATCAAAGTTAGTAAATGCTTTTTCAAGCGTCTTTTTCTTTTGGATGATGATGAGTAAAGAAGATGATGTACAAAGTTTCAGATTCTTAAGCGAAAACTTACGGCAAAATATGAATGCTACTGATGCAGTAGGTCAATTGATGCAGATGCAAAAATTGATAAAGGCAGTACGTATCTGTGGATAAATGTTGTCGAGATAAATTTACTTAGTGTGGCAAAAAAGTTCAGGGCCAACAGACAAAAGATTAAGGAGTTAGACCACATTGAAATTTTCGAAAACTTTACTTTTTACCTACGGCTTGAAGTGCTTAAAATAATTTGAGTCATCACACATTCAACTGACTGTGTTGTAGCAATTTGAAGCCAGCGTGGTAAGTAAATTTTAAAATTAACTATACTATTCTTTTGTATTTTTCTCGAAACTTCCTCTACAGATTTTGGAGAGGAGATCTCAAAAAATATTAATCCAATTTTTTAAAATTGGCCTAAATCTTATTAATAACATTATTTATGTTATGATTTTGATTTTTATGATAAAACGTGCCGCTTGATTATCACACTTTTTATTTATTATGATTTTTTTTAGGAATAAATTTAAAATTATTTTCAAACTGATATCATTTGCACAAAATATTTCTTTAAAAAAATTATCTTGCATTTTACAAAAAAATAATTAACTTTTTCATTGCACTCTAACCTTGGCGACATCATTATTTCCACCAGCTGCGCGTGTTGCGGAGGCGGACCTTGGCGGAATAGCACAAAACATAGCCATTTTGAAATCATCAAAATAATTTTTAATAAGAAATATTTACCAACCTTTGCCAAAAAGAATGAAAATGTAACTAATTTTAAACGTAGTTACGTCAAAAAAATAATTTCAATGTATTTTTGGTGTCTCACAGAGGTCATCCCTTGAAGCCACTACTGCAACTCATAGTTTCTTATAATAGCCCGAAATTTAATCCTTAGACTGCAATAAACCACCACTTTTTATAAGTATCAGGAAGATGAAAGGTGTTGAAACCAGACCATTTTATCTGCAGAAAACTTGAATGAACAGCAAAGTTGAATGCGGCGCCGTCAATCAAACTTTGGTGTAGGTCAGCTTCAGGATTTAACTATGGTTTCCCATAGCTATAATATGTAAACTGTGCTCATTTTCACTGGGTCTTAACTCTTAAAAGACTGTGCTAAATAAAAACTTTGGGGACGGTGGAGTAACACAGCGTTACCTGATTAAAAATCGGCATAGTTTTTAATATGTGATAAAGTATACATATATACAATACAGATAAGACTTTTTAAAGGTCCCTTTAAATAATTATGTAAGGTAAATATACATATTTGCATTATTTTAGTAAATTATTATAAAATCATGGCAAATCGAATTTGCGTGCGCTTCCGCCGACGTTTCAATAGCAACTGAATACAACGACGCGGTCGCCTGCTCGCTTCAGTCGCATGCACTCCGTCTTTGTCTAGCACGTGTTACCCGACTCTATCGTACTCTTTCTATATTGTTTTTGGTTTCGCCGAAACCCAAGCAACCGCCATCTCTGTCCTACATGAAATGTATGGTATTGTCGTGCTCTTTCTTGCTCGATTTAACTGCGATGCACAATATACTGCTCTCTCTTACACACTGGCCGAAAATACGAGAGTAATGAATAAATATTTTTTAATTAAAAAATCCGTACATTCCTAACAGTTTAATTTAGTAATTTTGGTGTGAAAATGTCTATTCGATGATTACAAAAAATGTGACGTTTTAGTTTTCGTAAATAAGGTAGATATTTCATATTTTGTATGACAGGTAGACCTACCTTACATCACCGACACACAGGAGTTAATCCGCTTTGTACACTCACAATAATCAATACTCTGTCGAACGCATTTGTAAACAAAAATACATGCTCAGATGTCACAGCGAGGGAAGATACAGATATTCTGTATTTATCAAATGAATAATCGGGTTTATACCTAATGTTAAATTTATAAAACATATCGATTTAATAGCCAATTTAGCAAAGTAACTTGCTAGTACAGTGTTTATGACCCTCGCTGACCAACTTGTTTGCCCCGCATTTTAAAACACAGGATTGCCCCGGAACAATTCTTCGCCGTTTGTCCCAGTTTGGTTGAGGGCGACCCACCGGCCGCCTTCCTTCTAGAGTTGTCAAGAAGACACTTCTCGGCAGTCGTTTTTCTGATATGATTATGTCCAATATCCAAGCCACTTATTATTTTTAATTAAAAAAATTCACATTGTCACGAGAAGTGAAGTGAAGTGGGACCCACCACAGACCCAGGGCCATTCTACGAGAAAAAGCTCCCGTATCGGCCGTACACTTTCGCCAACCAGTTTGGCATTGTTTTAATGCTAAATCAGTCTCTTTGCTACGCCGCTGAAGATACAAAGCACTCGTGTGACGCGGCGAGGAATCTGTACTAACTACTTCACTGTCTCTGGAGTGCGTCGGGAAAAACAATCCATTAAAAGTAAATAACAAAATACAAAAAAAAACAGAGAAATATAGGGAGAAAAAATATGAAAGCCTAAATATCAAACATCAGTTAATAACAAAGCATGAAAATAAGTAATAATATAATAATATTAATAATAGTTTTATTTATATATTATTTTTTGTATTGTGTTACACTTCGACTGCCTAACTAGGGATTATCTGTTTGAAGGCAGTTAACTATTTACAGAGCAACAAATATATTATAATAAATTTAAATTTGATAAAATAATAAGAAACAGAAATACAAAATTATTGGTAAGGTAAGGTAAAACAAAAAGAGAAATCAAAATAAAATATAATTACAAAATATAAAATAATTTTTTTTAATAAGCAAAAAACATCGAGAAAAAATACATTACACAGAAATTCATTTTAGGGTTTTCTCAGATAGTTCTCGCACTACGTCAATGAGTTTTCGATTTAATTGTTTTTTTAGAGCATGTTGTCTCATTTTTTTAAAGCTATTTATTTTTGGGCCTAGGTATGCATAATGCGTTTGTCCTTACCTCAAATTCTTTTTGTCAGTTCTTAGATCTTAGATCTCTTCACTTTCCAAAAGTGATTGTTTGGTGTGCGATTTCCAAATTTGGGGTGATTGGACCGTATTTTTTCGAGGAGAATGGACGAACGTGACTGTCATCGCTCAAGGTTATGTTTCCATGTTGGAAAATTTTTTTGAACCTGAATTGGAAGTATAATGGAGGAAACAGATCTGGAAAATATTTGGTTTCAACAGGACGGTGCTACGGCCCATACTACTTGAATTTTGATGACAAAAGTGCGACAGATGTTCCCTGCGTGCCTTGTCTCTCTGAGCACCCCTCAGAGAGACGAGGGATGGCCCACGTGGAATGGCCCGCGTGCTCACCTGATTTCAGCATTCGCGACTTTTTTCTGCGGGGCTATCTGAAGGAAAAAGTTTTTAAACATCGGCCTCTCACCTTGAAAGAACTAAAGGATCGAATTCGGGAAGAAATCGCCGCTATGCCCATCTAGATGTGCCAAAATGCAGTTGAAAACTTCAGAAATCGCCTTCATTAATGTACCGCTGCTGGGGGCTATCATCTTTAACACTTGATGCATAAAACGGCATTATGTACTAAATAAAATAAAATAAATTTCATTTCTGTAATTTGCGCCGTTTTTTTTAGTAGCCCTTCAAAAATGCACTATGTGTTTTGCCGCACCTTGTATATACTAGGGCTTACCAAAGACGCGAACAGAAGTTCCATCATTTTTGAAGGAATTAAAACAGTATGAAACTAGTTGTATAATGTTTTAATTCCAGAAATTTACGGACTTTAAGACAGACAGATAAACAATGAAATTATCATATTTGTGATTAATACCAGTACAATATGAGTGAACTCACTGTTTCTGCTAATATAAATGACCATAGATCTCTAATTGCTGAAATTTTACTTAATTTGGTGGCGTTAGTTTCGTTAACGTGATTTCGGCCGCGAGTTAAAGGCTGTGAAAACAGCGCCATCTAGCGTCTTGATAGCATAAATGACGGATGCTACACAGACAATAATTTGTTTTGAAAATAAGTGCCATTTTTTCCTATCGAGTAATTTAAAAATCCATCGACTTTCATTCCAGCTCTGAATGCAATGAAAGACAACGAAAGAAATACTATTCATAGTCTTCGGATCTCCTTCGGATCACAGCAACACCTAGCTCGGCGGTATGCCGGAGAGTGAGGGAATGCGCTATTATTCATGAAAGAAGAATTACCTCCAGCATGAACGTATCCGGCTTGCATATGAATCCGGTATCGATGATTCGCTGTTGCTCCAAACTTCTGAACTCTACACATTTTCTTCTTTAAAGTATCCACGACAACTATATCAAGTTTATAAAAATCGAGTAACTATTTTTTTTTAATAAAAAAGCAATTATGTACATTTCTGCTTGGCTCAAAAATAGTAAAAAGTTGACAAAAAATTAATTAAAATTCAAATTCAAATATTTGAACACGAGATAACAAAGGGACAGTGTATTGACCGTACCAAGAAGTTTAGCAAGTGAAAAGGATATAATTGTTAGACAGTAGGTATACAAGTTCATTCTTTAAACTTCCGACACTGAAACTTCTTCATTTGGAAGCTAAATTTGTTGCTCGACAGCAAACTTGTTTGTTTTAATTGTACTCCCTATTATTATTCCGTAAATAATTTATGGTTTATTAACATAAATGTCCTAAAGCGTAGTTTTTTTAACCTAATTTAAATTTTTTTTTAGTATAGTTATTTTAGTTTTCATAGATATAAATGCGTGAACCTACTTCGTCATGGAACAATATTAACGTAAAAAAGTTTTGTTTGTATATTTTTGAATTCTATTCGATAAAGAAGTCTCTAGTTTTCTTCCAAATCCTGTGCAACCCGTGGGAATGACATTTTTTCGACTTAAACTTTGTTGCAGCTAGGTTCCCCGGGTTGCTTATTACAGACAAAATAAATTTAATATACATGCTTTTATATTTCCCAATCTCGAATATATTAATGAGTTTTATATTTTTTACATGTCACGTTATATTGATTTCATAATACACAATTGATGAAATGTGGCAATATTCAAATAACAGGCGTATGTTTAGTGAAAAATCTTTATTTAATATCTTATTTCTACTCCAGTGAGATACTTTGCCATTTTTTTCCGCCTCTTCCTTAAAATATTATTTATTTTGTTATGAACATGATTTTGCTTCAATTTAAAAATAGCAAATATATTTTTCACAAGAATTGGGAAAGTAGTGCAGTCTTTTCTTTGAAATCCATTTTTTTTTCTCGTTACCAAGAATCATGGTTTGTGGTCTGATAACTTAAATGATTTTCTTTCAATTTTCTCAGCAGCTCGCTGTTAAGATAGCCGTGCCAACAGGAAAGTCAGTAGCATAATCTGGTCAGTCCATCGAGTCGGATCTGAACTTTTTCTTACTGGACTTCCACCTAGTGAATTTGCATTTTCTTCATCTGCAGCGTAGCGAGGATGCCGTTTTAGCGTTTAAGCAATGCCAATCTGGATTTCGAAAGATAAGGGCCAAAACGGAAGCTTTTGCAAGTAGAAGGCCCCTGGGTCTATAGTGGGTCCCACTTGATGTAATCTTAAACTCGCGCTTTCTGTTATTTGCGGATGACTTAAAGCTTTTCTTAAAGGTATCAACTTTGGACGATTTTCGTCTTCTCCAAGCAGATATATCAAATATATGTGAATGGGGAAGACAAAATAAACTTTTGTTTAATGTTTCCAAGTGTTCGGTTACATCCTTCACTAGGGCCCAAAAAACTCTATTTTTTCGCTACAAAATGAACGATCAAAATCTGACAAGAACATCAAATGTTAAAGATCTAGGTGTTAGATTTGTAAGCAACCTAACATTTCACGATCACATAGAGACGATCAGTGGTAATGCTTTGAGAATGTTAGGATTTGTTCTGCGTACTGCCAGGGTTTTCGAGAATACCCGCGTACTCAGAACTCTTTACAACTCCTTGGTGCGGAGTAGACTCGAGAGTGGCTCGATGATCTGGGGGCCACACGAGGGCAAGTACTCTCTTATGGTGGAGAAAGTCCAAAAGAAGTTTCTGAGATATCTCTACATGAGAGAGTACGGGCATTATCCTTGGCTTTACCCAACCGAGTTTCTCCAGGGTATGCTTGGCTACAATAGTCTAGAGACTAGAAGGAATGTGTATTTGATTACACATTTTTATCGATTGTTGCGCGGTATGATCGATAATCCTGAAATTATGCAGAGCATTGGTTTGTATGTTCCTGATAATTACACTAGACATCGTCAGCATAGATTGTTTCACATTCCAATATACAGGACCAACCTGCCGATGGTTATGCCTGTTGGAAGAGCCACAGCTATGCTGAACAAAATTGCTTTGGGTATTGATATATTCCATGTGTCTGAGGGGGTTTTCCGAAGCGGGATTCTCCTACACCTTTGACCAGATTTTATATTTTTATATGGTGATAAATTTATTGATGCATGCATGGAACGGAGAAAATTGAAAATTGAGGAAAGCACTCTTAGTCGTTGAATGGTTTGTAAATACCTACGTGAATTTGGGTAATTTTCTTGAAACGTTTTATATAACAAGCTTTGTTGTTATATCTGTATACTTTGTGAATAAATTTTTCTATGCTTTTAACTCTTTACTGTTGATTTTATGATTTTATTTATTTATTTTGTTTTGGGAAAAATTAACAACAAAACAACAATCTTAAAAATATTAAATAATGTTTTTTACAATAATGCCAATTACAAATTTTCCACTGAATATAAAAATTTACTTTAACTTACTTTAATAGCGAGTGGAGAGGGTGAAGGGGAATGTGCGACGGGATTAGAAGGGAAGATCGGGTTTCCTGTGCATACTTCTATGTTAGATATTTAATATATTTAATTTATCTTAATATTTATCTTATCACAGCTACAAAAAACTCTTTTATGCCCCTTTTTCTTAATATTGTTAACACTTTAATATCATAAATAGGAAATTTGTACCTAAATATTGAATATTTTTCATGTTGGTTTTGTAAGTATAATAAATTATATATGTATAATAAATTATATAAGTAAGTATAATAAATAAATTAATTATAAATATTTAAATGTAATAATTTTTAATTTAGAAGCAACGAGCATATAATGCCAATTGTAATAACAATTTCTTTTTAACATTTAAAAAAAAAGTTATATTGTTTAAGAAGCTTTTTGCTCTGCAAAAAAGGTCTGGGATTTTGATGTCCATCTTCTTCTAATCTAATCTAATCAGTGCACGCCACTTTGTTCTGTTTTGGACCATAACCATGGTTGTTATAATTTTAAAGATCTGACTATCAGAGGCTATCCACGTTGTTCGTGGTTTATTTGGTGATGGTACCTAATCATGGTTTAATGAATTATATGTTAATAATAAAGATCCCCCTGACATTGCTCTCTATATAATAGGATATCAAAGTACTGAGGACACTTTTGTTGTTTATTCGGGGGGAAACAACGATAATAGAAGAGATATTAATTTATAATAATAATCATTATTCGGGTTACCTTACAACGTAAGCAATATCTGGATTAATGTAAGGACATATCATAAGCACACATCAAAATAATCCCATATTATAATTGTGGGCTATAAAAGGATAGGCAGCAATATCCAAAAAATAAAATTGAATGCAGTCTTCGAGGATTACTTATTTTTCGAGATTTTATTAGAAACATATAGAAAAAATGTATATCATTCATGATTTTGGAAGGATAAAAACTATAATTCAGTACATTTTAAATTAGTAATCCTCTACGACTGCATTTTTTTTTGGATGTTGCTGCTCTTGTTTTTATACTCTACATATAACATATAAAAAGGGCTACTTACAATATTTTGGGTTTTGATAAAATTATAATAATAAAAAAAATCTAAAAATTGTTTGAGATGTTATCCGATTTATACAAAAATACATTATAGGATTATGTTTAATATATATCAATAAGTAATTCAGTCGCAGATGGGACCATTTTGAATCGGACTTTATACAAATTTTGCTTCAATTTTGTACAATCCAATTGGAAAAATATTTTATAATCATTTACGCTAATTATTACATCTTTCATTTAAAGATTTTTTGTATAATTCTAATAAAATATCTTAATTCCTTGTTGATATCCTTCATCTAGAATATTGCAAAAATCTTTAAATGTTCTTATTTATTTAAAGTTTAAAACTTAAATATTTAAAAATTTTGTATTTTTAATTCAAATGTATTTTTCTATATCACTTTGTATTCACCATGAATGCTATTTTATTGTTTTCAGATCATAATTCAATTTAAAGAGTTATGAAAGTTGGATTGAAATTTGAATTTTATTTGAAAACTTTGCCCGAATTATACATAATAATACTGATATATTTTAAGGTTAAATTTGCGCAAACGACCTTTTATATGAATCTATAATTCAACGGTTAGATACTTAGAAAAGTAATTTCTTCGGGATGCTCTCTCAAAATTATTTTATTGAAACCAATTTATTTAATGATCTCATTCACTTCAACGTATTCTCTCATAGTATTATGAAACTGAATGAAATGGGAAAAAAAATATTATCGGTCATGTTCACGTTTTACCACTTTTACAAATTTTATCACCTCCGGTGAAACCCGTAATTGATTAGATATATTTATTTTCACATGCAAAACCGGCATTCTTTTTCATACAACACAACACGAGAAAATGGTAAGTAAATTTAATTATTCTCGTATGAAATATCGGATGCAAAAATACGAGTTTTAGATTGTATCTGAGACCGTTGGAATAAGTATATTTGAATGTATCTGAGACTAATGAATATACGAGAGAAAAGTGCACCTGAATATAATAATTTACGACTAGTGAATTTGAATGTTCATAGGAGTGGTTGAATATAAAACCTACCTTTTACATCTTGTTTATAAATTTAATAAGATGAAATAAAAAGTAAGGAAATAAGGAATTGTAAATAAAACATTCATATAACGTAATGTAAATGAAATGTATTTATATTCAAGAACACATTCATATTTGTGAAGTTTTAATTTTTCAGAGCAAAGTTCTGTGAAATTTTGAAAACCAAATTAATTAATCAATTAGAAAGACATACAGAAAAATCTAATTCACGAAAAAATGTTTGGCTACTACCGGGATTCGAACCCGATTAGCCGAACATTTTTTCGTGAATTAGATTTTTCTGTATGTCTTTCTAATTGATTAATTAATTTGGTTTTAAATATGATATTTGTTGTATCAAATGTGGGTCCAAATAAAATAAATTAATCGGTTAGTTCTGGCGTCCATTTAGCGGTAGTATTGCAAAGTAATTTGAACTCCAGTATCAAAAAAGTGGATGGATCTAAAATGGACAAAAATAAAAAAAATAATCAATAAATAAAGTGAGAATTACATATAAGGTCATTTTTTTCACGGAAATATACGAGGCTCCAATAGCTTAGTGGTTAGAGCACCGGCTCCGGAAAGAAGGTAGCCCGGGTTCAAATCCCGGTAGCAGCCAAATATTTTTTCGTGAATTAGATTTTTCTGTATGTCTTTCTAATTTATTGATTAATTTGGTTTCAGAAATGTATTTATTTTGAGAGTTATTTCAACATTTAAATCGGAACTAAGTACATTTTAAAATCAGAATTAGAGAAATAATTTTTGGTTTTGTTACGAATTAAAATATTTGTTTGAAGTTGGAAATGATGGACAAATTACTTGAAAACATCAATGTACGTTTTTCGATATGTTTAATTTACTTTTTCGTATTAACCACGATATTATTAAGTAAATTCATAAAATGACTACCCATGCAGTCACCCATTATTCACGTAGTGCAATTTTTGTTGGTCATAATATATGTATCTAAGAGATTTTCTCCAGCCTTAATATTTTTGTGATTTCACTACAGTAAAATTGTGCCCCGTAGCCAGTGGTAGCAATAAATATAAAAATAAAGCAATTACAATTGAATAATTTAATAATTTATTTACATATTATCTAACTTAAATTGCAATAAAGGAATGCAACAAGGACAGTCTAGTGTTGAATTGAATAGAAAAATAATCTTTTTTTTTACTTCTCTACCTACATGCAGGATTAAGTGTATAAAGAAGAAATAAATTGAAATAAAAAAAAAATATGTAACGTAAATTAAATAATTATAATGAAATTATATTTTTACATTTTTTCAATGATTTAATTAACGAATTAACAGCATCACTAATAATATTATAAAGGAACAAATTTTAAATAAAATAATTCATTATCCAGCCAATAATAATGTATTTCAAAAATAAAAGCTAAACTTTTTTAAACCCTTCCACATAATGTTTCCAATTCACAACACAAAATTATAATAAAACTTTGAATTAATTTACGAAACATTATATGGTTTTATGCGATTAAAAACAGACTTACAAGAACATAATTCATAATAAATAAAGCCGTTGCTTTATGCTTTATTTTCTACAATCCATAAAAAGTTCTCAAAACACACGGTCTCATTAAAACATGAACATTAATCCTAATCCTGGCTTTACCTTATATGTAACGTAACAAAGGCTCTAAAGCTGACTCGGCTTGTGAATATTTTTTAATACAGGCTGTAGCCGGGCGCAGTTTTTGATCATAAAATCTGACGAAATCCCCATTCAGCGAACGGATAGGGCGGATTACGCGCAATTAAGCGAAGATGCCTCCGGTCTAGGGACAGATATCCATCTCTCAACTCCTCCCACGGACGTAACAACACTATAAAATTATCTAAGACTTATTACACAACTCGTTTTAGATCCAGAGTTACGATCCATTAAGCCCACCCCCTTCCACCCGCCCCCCGTGACCCATGAATATTATTTTACATAATCGCTTACATAATTGCGAAAAGGGGATGAATAAAGACATCAGTGGTGTGGCTTTTCAACCCCCTGGAAAAGAGCTAACAGGGATTAGGGTGTCAACATTTCAGGAAAACCCGAAGGTTACGAAGGGGACAATAATTATTATTTAATATTTCGCCGCTATGCAAATGATTTATTCCTTCATTCCATTCTGCTCCAACTGCTGTACGAGAGTGGATCAATTTTCTCCTTCTGAAGATCTGGGTCTTATTATGACTAAATAATTATTCCCATTCAACTGCTATACTCTACGCATACTCCAGTACGCGATATCTTCTTCTATAGTATTAATTAAGGAAACCAAATGGTTTCATAAGGCTAACATAATCACGAGTAAAATAATACATTTTAAAGAAATTACATAATTTCGCAAGTTATTTAGAATAAATAATTGGCTTAAGTAATTAGTATCTGATGTGTAAATATGATTAGACCTGAGTATACCCTATCTTCAAACAAAAAAGGGAGGATAGGAATTTGGAATTGTAGATTTCTGATATGTTAGGGGAAAGGAATATCAAAAAATGTATATTGAATTACTTAAGGACTAAGCTTCAGTCTAATATGGGAGAATGGATTTCGACTTACTTTATCGTGCCGACTCCACCGCCAACTCTTTATAAGCAACCACGATAAATGTTTAGAATCAGCTCTTCTAATAATTCTTTTTTTTTCACACCGAAAAATAAGCTAACACTGATTGCACTAGCACTAAAAGTTTAAAGGAATGTTCATATCCTATTATTTACAACATAATTCAATAAAACAAACGACAATGCACGGCGATTTAAAACCCACTGACGAGTTCTCCAGGAAACAAGGAGAAACCCCAAAACTATAAAACAATAATTTGAGTTGAATAGTTCTACAATGAGCATCGTCATCGACTCTAACTTTTGTTATGATATACCTAAATAAGAGTGGCGTGCAGCGCATAACGTAAAGATAATCACGAGTAAAATAATACATTTTAAAGAAATTACATAATTTCGCAAGTTATTTAGAATAAATAATTGGCTTAAGTAATTAGTATCTGATGTGTAAATATGATTAGACCTGAGTATACCCTATCTTCAAACAAAAAAGGGAGGATAGGAATTTGGAATTGTAGATTTCTGATATGTTAGGGGAAAGGAATATCAAAAAATGTATATTGAATTACTTAAGGACTAAGCTTCAGTCTAATATGGGAGAATGGATTTCGACTTACTTTATCGTGCCGACTCCACCGCCAACTCTTTATAAGCAACCACTATAAATGTTTAGAATCAGCTCTTCTAATAATTCTTTTTTTTTCACACCGAAAAATAAGCTAACACTGATTGCACTACCACTAAAAGTTTAAAGGAATGTTCATATCCTATTATTTACAACATAATTCAATAAAACAAACGACAATGCACGGCGATTTAAAACCCACTGACGAGTTCTCCAGGAAACAAGGAGAAACCCCAAAACTATAAAACAATAATTTGAGTTGAATAGTTCTACAATGAGCATCGTCATCGACTCTAACTTTTGTTATGATATACCTAAATAAGAGTGGCGTGCAGCGCATAACGTAAAGATTATGGGAAACAAATATTAATTAAATTATCCTTGTCTTAAGAAAAAGTTGATTTAAAATTCTAGCCGTAATTAGTTCTGCGGCAAGAAGTTTTATTTATGACGTTTTTGTTTAACGTGACGTATCTTTATATTTTCGATTTAAAATTCTAGCTGTAAATCGTCCTACGACTAGAAGTTTTATTTCCGACTTTTCTGTGCCTAACTTCATGTCAATTCTTCATTTATCTCGCCCAAAAAATTTGTTCCATAGATATAGCCAAGTCGAGGAAAAAACCGTGTATTTGTATTTTTAATGCTAAGAGTTTTGTGTAATAGACAAGTAAATTTAGCGTGCTTCTTCGAAAGGTCCTACGCCAGGCGAGAACTATGCGTGCCATTGCAGAAATGTTATTTTTTACAAATTCCACCCAAAACTTTCGGTGTAAATTCTACTTGTCTTTTCTATGGTGAATGTAAATATTTTATAGTCTATATTCTGTGGTAAATGCCATCTGTCATATCAGAACACATCATAATGATATCATAAAATGTTTGATTTATTTTTGTGAAAAGAAACGTATATCTGAAATTAGTATTGTTCCCGATTTAATTATATTTTTGCCGTATTAGCTATACCTATATAAAATATTTATTTATTTAGAAGATATTGTTTACAATACTGCTTTTATAGTGCAGTTATTTTTGTGGATTGAAGCTACTCAAAATAGTTCATTATATACAGTTAATTTAAAAAAAAATGTGTATACCCTTATAGGTATATGCGTATATATGTTTTTTTAATATAGGTATACAGTCAATCACAGCATAACCTAAGATTATATACACTGCACGCCACTGCTAAAAAACCAAATTCATACGGATGAAAACAAAATAATAATTTAAACTTTCACACATGGCAAACACATTGCGGCGAGACATAATTTATCTACACTAATATGAAGAGGTGAAATTTGTGAGTTTAAATGTAGCACATCAATCAACAAGATATAATATAGATGTCTCATAAAGTCGAAGCTATTTTTACATATCCGCCTGGGGATAAAGTCCAGTGTGTTCATAAAAAAATTGAACATACTCAAAATATTTTAAAACTGGTTTAAAAAGGACTTAAAAATTGAAATAATTTGTGGGCGTATTTTAATCTAATGTTAATAATTCGGAAGAATGTCATATATATTAAAAATATACTGCTTTAAGAACTCCAATTAAAAATAAAGATATCTCATTATCAACGATGACATCTCTAGTGGTTTATGGGAATGACAAATTTCGACCACAGGTAGCGGTAGTGAAAAATACGACTCACATTAAAATCAAGGTTTGCAAATTTAACATATTTACAACATCCAAAAAAATTATCAATGTTGTAGTCTATCAGGGATAGAATTGGTGGACTTTACATCGTGTGACTCCACTTTGTATAAAGTGATGTCTTAAGAGACCCCCAGTACATGAATTTCGTATTTGCTCTAGATTTTGCTAAATTTAACATAAAATTATTAAATCATTTTGCAAAACCCATAGCTAAACAGGCGTTTAATCAATTTTATTTATGAAAGTTCCATTTCTTCTTGAAGCATTTCCTTAAAAAAATATGAACAAATATATTGTTATAACATCAAAAACTTATAACCCCGAAACATTATTTTAGTTTTCATGCAAGAGTTTATTTTTGGTACACATAATCTCGTAAATTTTCAAATAAAGACCAAATATTTTATTTACAAATTTATTTAAACAGTTTGAAGAAAAAGTAGTGCTATTCAGACATTAATATTTTTCGACAAGTTATTAAAAATATCGTTTTAAAAAAGACAAAAATTTAACGCTTTTCTGCCTTTATTGCAGTATCCACAAAACCATTAAAACATTGATTATTTTAATTAAATTTTACATGCGTACCAAGAACATTTTACTGTCATTAATGTCTCAATATCACCACTTCTTTTTCAAACTTTATACAATCAATTTGTAAATAAAATATATGGTCTTAATTTGAAAATATACAAGATTAGTGTACCAAAGATAACTCTATTGCATGAAAACTAAAATAGTGTTTCAGGGTTATAATTTTTTTGATGGTATAACAATATTTTTGTTCATATTTTTTTTAAGGTAATGCTTCAAGAGTTAATAGATCTATCATAATAAAATTGATTAAAAGCCTGTTTAGCTATGGGTTTTGCAAAATGATTCAATAAGTTTACGTTAATCAAAAAAAAGCAAAATCGAGAGCAAATACGAAATTCGTGTAATGGAGCCTCTTAAGCTAGCCGTACGATATTTACTTTTCCATATAAGAAATAGCTTTGTCTCTACTGAATACCAGACTAATAGAGCGAAGGAGATAAGGAAGGCCAAAATTAAGAAGGAGTGATGATATACCAAAAGACTATCTGTGATCTTTATAGATCCAGAATTGGAGAGAGCTGGTACAAGACCGAGATAAGTGACGAAAGACTCTTGAGGAGACCAAGACCCACCAGGGGATAAAGAGATGATTGCAACTCTATACCAACAATAGGTAGGTATGACCAGGGAATGTCGAGCTGGTTGCAATTTTACACCAACAGTGATGAATTTTCTATGAAATTAGGGCTGGAAAACAATTAGTGATTACAAAACTAATTGAAATTTACTCTTTATGTAACTGACGTATATTTGTGAGGCATAATAATGAATAAACTAGCACCCGAATAAAGAAGTAACGCAAAGCTGCTTTATATTCACCCGGTGAGCGCCGCTGGGATCAGGGAGCGCGGGTCGGCCGGACCGCTACTATTCCAGAGAATTAAATATCCAGGAAAATAATTCTTATTTAACTCTAACCCCTTCCGCCATTTTCCCTCATCGGTGAAGAGTTCCCTGGGGCGTCGTGCGGGCGGGGGACGCCCGTGTTGCGCCGCGCGGATAGAGGAGCTGGCCCGCGTGTGTTTGCGCTATGCACGCGGAAATATTACACATATTTCATTACATTTCTAATATTGTTATTTTTATTTTACAAATATTTGATTTTGTTTAGTGAAAAATTAAACTTATTAAAAATCATCATCCACTTAAATGTAAAATCATTATTATTATACAGAACTCTTGTTGAAGTTGTCTGCTTTTGGCGCATTCGGAATAATTTTTTTAAGTGGTACACTCGCAACAATGTAGCGAAAATGCGAGACCACAAATGCACTTGAAATAAGTGTTCCATTTATATCTAAATATAAGAATTTTAAATTCACGACTGAAAAACAAAATTACACGTCTGGACAAAGACTCACACCTCAAACGCACGGACGGCAACTAAATAATATAGCCACCACTGATTCTCCCTGGTCCGTCAAAATTATACTATTCTTCACATTGTAAGAGCAGGGCTTATTTAAGACGCGATTCATTAATTTACGTCTCCTTGTGAGACTTCAATTTTTTTTGTCTCTTCTTTTAGATCATAGTTTTGTTTGTACCACTTCAAAAAAAAAATTAATAATTCAACTATTAATAATTATATATTATTCATCATCTCTAAAAATATCGTATTATTGTATTAATATACATTTTTAATCAATATGTATTTCTACCGAGCGTACATGAGTACACGCTCCTCCATTTTGAAAATATAATAATTATAACTATATTATTTTAATTAGAATTATCTATCACTTTGTGTTAATTCATTGTTAATTAATTTAAACATAACAATTATATTAGTACCTATATATTAAATTTATTTGTTTTTCTCCCCATTTATTATCACCCACCACTTTATCATCTGATATTTATATTATTATATTTTAATTAATGAGACATGTACAGAGTGATTGTAGACATTTAATACAAACAATGGCTATGTTGAGTCCCTAATTAAGAATCGCACATTAAAATTTAAATACCTATTATAATATTTAAAATAGAAATAATTTTATAAAAACACTCAAAACAGACAATAAAGGAATATTGCAAAAATATTGTCATACGACATTTACACACAAAAAAGTTGATAAAAATATAATTGCCCATATTTTGAAATGTTTTTTTGTAGTTTAACTTCAAAAAAAGAACGGTGATTCCGAAATCGGTTGGTGTTACCAAAAATAAAGCGGTTGGGACCATGTGAATTGTTGTCATTAATTCAATTAATCATTACCGATTACTATTAAAAATGCATCTATTTACTTTCACTGAGTCAAATATGGACTGTGTTAATATTATTCATATTTTACCAAAAACATGAGCTAAAATTTTGATCGTGGTAAATTTTTTCATAAAATTGACATTGTTAAAAATATTCTCAGGTTTTCACGGCCATTCAGAATCTTCTGCGTATAGTTTTCTGTGATATTCTGCCGTGTATACTTAACCTCTCTGGCCAAAATTTCGCACCCTGCAATAGAAACCGAAATGTTGGCCAATAGTTCAGATATACACGGTAGAGTATCCCAGAAAACTGTACGCAAAGATTCAGATTGTTCAGTTCGTATGGCCCACTTTTAAAGATCGTGAATGTCGATTTTTTGGTCACGGCACGAGGATGTTTCGTATATCGGTTACGTTGAAAACGTTAAATATATAAAATAGTTTAGAATATTCTCATGTTTCATGACCATTCGGAATACGGCCAGTCAGAATGCCCTCAGGATTTGTTTTCATATCATGAAACTTATTTGAAATTATATTATACTAATTTGAAAATCGGTCTCATAGGGCTACAATTAACCTTGTTGAGGCAAATAATTAAAATTCTTGATATAATATACGTAGGTGTATATTAAATACATCAAAATAAGCTCTACGTAAACTTAAATTTTGAATAAAAAGCACAATTTAATATTTATGTGACTATTATAAAGTAATGAAATAATTCATATTAAAATCAGAAAAATTTAATAATAATTGTGATAATTTTTTGTTAGTTTTTTTCGAAATAAGTACTAACTGCAGGCAGCCGTTGTGTACTTTGGAAAACTGTATTATGATGAGAGTAACATTAGATTCACTATCAAAATACAAGAACCTTAATGATAAAACGGTAAAGAGAATATTTCATTGGTATTTGAGGAATAAAATAAGAGATGGCGAAGCGTTGTGATAAATATATTAGATTTGAGATACGTGGGTACACAAAAGTGAGCAAAAGACAGATGCCATAACAATTATCACCAATCGCCGTAAGATAACAAGCTTTTGAATCGGTCGAATAGTTCAAATATATGAGAACGAATGTGACAAGGGCAGTAAAATTCTGAAAGAAATAAATAACACGAGTACGAAATAAATAACAGAACCAAGAAATTAAATCCTGGAAGCGCTCACCACTTTATTCTATAGAAGCAGCTACTGTCGATGTACTTATCATAAAATTTAAGGATTAAATTGTATACAATTGAAGCTTGGTTTCTTAATGCACAATGAAGTGGTTTGCGGATCTTCAAAATTTAAGTCTTGCACGATATTAAGTATACGTTAATCTTTTTAGAGAATGGAGGTGATTTAATATATGTTACTTTATCTTTCAAACTATTGAGTGTATCATACTGATTCTTTGTGTCAACTCAGTCACCGACAGGACTTTGGAAGAATCAGTTGTATCACGCTGATAAGTAGTTTTCATCATTTTCAAAAAACGATGTGCGTTAAATTTTTTTAGTCAACATTTTTTAATTTCTTTAACTTTACGACAACTCACATATTTAAATAAAAACAAAAGGAACTGGGAAGGAAACGGGTATGAAATGTAGTGAATGAAAGGAGTTCCACACACAAATCCTTTTTTAAAAACCGACAGGATCACAACCGAGACGTAAGTTGACAATAATTTTAAAAAGCTACAAGATATACGCATGTATCAAACAAAATGATGTCAAGGGCATAGGTAATATCAGTGGATGCATGGCGCTCTGTAGTTATTACTATACGAATTAAATGAAAGTTTTGGGATTGACAGATAGAAGGCCAAGGAAGGAGAGGGAATTTAACAGTTATAAAACCAAATTAATTAATCAATTAGAAAGACATACAGAAAAATCTTATCACGAAAAAATATTTTGGCTACTACCGGGATTCGAACACGAGTCACCTCCTTTCCGGGGCCGGTGCTCTGACCACTAAGCTATAGAAGCCTTGTAGATTTCCGTGAATATATCGACCTTATATGTAATTCTCATTTTTATTAATTGATTAATTTAATTTAATGGAATCGGAATGGAAGTCAATTATATCCATGAAATAGATTCATTGTTTTGCGCTGGATTCTGAGGAGTTTTTGTTATGACCGATCAAAAGGTGTAAGATCTTGTAGAGAAGAGATAGAAAATAGGCAATAAGTTAAATATATAGTATATACCTACATGTATTCTGTATTGGAGGTTTTACTCGTGGATACCACCATTATTCATAAAATGAAATATTTCTTTATCTTTAATTCCTAAGTTTTGTAAGGATTTTAAATAATGTATTCAGCCCATGGGGTACGGACACTTTTTCACAACCCCAGGCGGGTCTCGTGTATGTGATTATATAATACACGGGGGATTAAGGGATGAACCTATCCACACTGTACCATATTGTTTAAGGTGGATGGGTTTGCCCGCGAGTGCATACAAAAATATATTCATTTCATTCACCTAAAAAATTATTATACTTTTTATATTTCTAAGAAATTAAAAATATTTAAATTAAAAACATATTTTTTTTAATTTCTTAAAAATTTATTACAATGAACTTCCACAAAGTTTGTCACGATAATTTGGAAAAATTATGAATCTTTTAATTTGACTACATCAACGCGCAGTACGAACTTAATGTACGGGATGATCTCTTTGAAAGGTTCATATGACATGTTTTAAAATCTAAAAATTAAAAATACAGATCAGAGAAAAAATAATAAAGAAAAGAGGATAAAGAGTTAAGAATTGGAGATAACGAATAACGGGTTAGTTAGATAAGATTACAATCAGGGAAGTACTTTGTACCCACAGAAACGTCAAGTTCCTACTTGTAAATTGTCAAATATTTTGCATCCAGTAATATCAAATTCAAATTCAAATTCAAATTCAAATGTTTATTCAATGTTCAATGTTACAAATGTTTACAGTGTTTACAAAATTTAATGAAGCTTTTTTCATTGTTGTTGAGTGTCTTGGCAGCAAGTAAACACTAAATTGATTTGACGCCCTGCCTGCTACACTAGTAATTTACTGTATTATAGCAGACAGTGCTCTTCCAGTAGTGTAATGTTCAAGAATATTTATTATTTATATAACATTTGTGAATAAATCTTATTGCCAATTAAAATTAAGTAATAGTAATAATTAAATGTTTACAATTTAATAATGGTGTTAATTAATTATATTATAGACAAAGGAAAAAAAATGATCTGAATAGGATATTAATAAAATAAAATAAAATAAAACAATTAAAAGTATTTAAAAAGATGACAGTAACAGTAAGACAGTAAGTGAAAAAAATGATCTGAATAGGATATTAATAAAATAAAATAAAATAAAACAATTAAAAGTATTTAAAAAGATGACAGTAACAGTAAGACAGTAAGTGAAAAAAATGATCTGAATAGGATATTAATAAAATAAAATAAAATAAAACAATTAAAAGTATTTAAAAAGATGACAGTAACAGTAAGACAGTAAGTGAAAAAAATGATCTGAATAGGATATTAATAAAATAAAATAAAATAAAACAATTAAAAGTATTTAAAAAGATGACAGTAACAGTAAGACAGTAAGTGACAGTAAATGTTCTTGTAGGAATAGTATATTTTAAATTTAGTTTATATGATGGCTTTTAATAGGTTTTGGGCATGCTTCCTTCCCTTTTCATGCAGCCAGAGTTTCACTTTAGAAGAAAAATACGCGAGACTATGGCTACATGTTTTAAGTTTAGTGTTAAGAGTATTGAATGTTTTTGGTGCTTGGAAGAGGTGAAATCTTTGTGAAAAAGTTTTTTTGAATTTTGGTACAAGATAGTTGCAGTTCACCTGTGCCCTTGTTGAATGTGAGTGAGTTATTTGTTGGTGATCTTGTTTATGTCGGAAAAAATATTTTAAAGTGTTGAGTAAATATGTTTGATTGATGTCCAGGACGTGACATTCTCTGAAAAGTTCTTCTGAAGGAAAACGAAATGGCTTTTTATGAAGAACTCTCAATACCATTTTCTGGGCTTTGCTTAATGAATCTAATATAGTACAAGCTGCACCACCCCAACTGACAGTTGCATAATTAATGAGTGAGTGACACAGTGCATAGTATACTATTCTTCTTGTCGATGCGTCGAGTACATCTCTAATTTCTTTGAAAAAATAAACAAGCTTTCTTATTCGGATTGTAAGATTCAAAATATGTTTTCTCCAGTTTAGATGCTGGTCTATGTACACACCTAGATATCGTATATCTTCCGTTGTCTGCAGATTAGTACAATCACAGGGTTTATCTTTTGATTGACATGTGTGAATCAGTAGATTTTTGGGCTGCTTTATTACTGTTCTTTTACTGATGGAGAAACACATGTATTTTGTCTTTGAAGCATTTACTGTTAGTAGATTTTTGTCAAGCCATGATGTTATTCGATTCAATCCACTTTGTGCCTTTTTTAAAACATCTTCCCAGGAATCATCTTGAAAAAGAAGCACTGTGTCATCTGCGAAAGAAATTATTTTACCGTTTTCTAAATTGGAGTTACACATTTCATTGACATATATGAGGAAGAGCGTGGGTCCCAAAACACTTCCTTGCGGTACTCCATATGATGTTTTGTGGAGGTTGCTGCAGTGATCGCCCGATTTAACTACCTGAACCCTGTTATTTAGATAATCTTCAAACCACGCCAAAGCCGTCCCCCTTATTCCCAAAGCTGATAACTTGTGCAGCAGCAGTGGATGAGACACCGTATCGAAAGCTTTGGCTAGGTCCAAAAATATACCAATACAACGTTTGTCTTTATCTAATTGTGTAACTAAGAATTCCGTTAGTTTATTGCATCTTCTGTTGAGAGTTTTGATTGGAACCCGTATTGATTGTTGGAGATTATTTTGTGAATATCCAGGTATTTTAAAAGACGTACTTTAACTATCTTCTCTAAGATTTTAGAAAAAACACTTAGGAGCGATATAGGTCTATAGTGGCTCGGATTACGGGGATCACCACCCTTGAATATTGGACAGATTCTAGCCAGTTTTAGTGCATTTGGAAAGATACCCGTTGAGAGACTTTGATTGAATATATAACAAAGAGGCTTACTTAATTGGTCTTTATTATACTTCACTACTTTTTATATCACATTCCTTGCAAAATATTTTTCAATGGATGTTGAGTATTTTAATTATGATAAATTAAATAAATCTCACAGAGGCGAAGCTTTTTATATGGGAAACGGTGGATGGAAGTTTTTATAGCTGACTTTCTCTTTAATAGTAATCGCTTTATGAAAAAACTATTTAGAAGATATTATGATCTAAATAGTTTCATAGGAGGACCATAGAAGTCTCTAGCATAGTACATTTGAATATATGAAAAAAAACGAATTCTCTCTATAAGAAGTTATATTTGGTGATTTTTTCTTAAAGTGACCATACACACTTTGATCCGTTCAATTGCGTAAATCATTTTATTTAAAATCTACGATTTTTACAGTAAAAATAATATTATTCTGTTTCAGAAATTGAGCATTTTGTGTATTTAATAAAAATGTAAATAATTGTTTTATCTCGACAAGGGTACACATAACAAATTAAATGTGTCTGAAAATAGTTGAATTTGCGTTACAATTCCATGAAACTAGAAATCAAATCACTAGTGATTGGATCTTCCCGATGTAAGTTGTTAGAATCTCAAACCAATGAATCTTCCGAGATAAGATCTTGAAAGACAAATTGAATCCCGGAACTTCATTAGGGGAACTTTATGTGATGTATGTATGTCTGGGTAAGTTTATTTGGGTAATAATACGTCACTTATTCTATGAAGACGACTCATACAACGACATTTAATAAGTACTTTCTGCACCCCGTCAAAAATTACTGAACATTAGTACACGTCTTTGCTAAGCCCTAGTATATTTATAGCATATTTTTGGCGATAGCAACATGCGTTAATCAACCTGTTCGGGTTTGGTGGCCAGGTGTTCAAGCCCCATCTCCGGCTGTTTTTTTAGCTGTGAATTCGAACGAAATTACGGACGTTACACGATACGGGAACCGACAGACAGGAGGACGGACAGACAACGAAATTATTATGTTTGAGTTTAAAATATGTTTTATTTTAACTATTTAATACTCACACATAATACGATTTATTAAATTACTACATTTAAATGTTATGCACCACGAAGTATCTGCCAAACCTTTCAATGTTATTATTAAGTTTGATTTGTCTCATATTATTGCCTTTTTATAAAAACTATTTTTTGACCAATTAAGTATATTATACGGTAGCAAAACATCAGCCCAAATACTATCTAAAAAAAGTCCGCTTCATATAAGGTAAAATAAAGTACTTAAAAAAATTTACGTATCGGTACAGGTAACCATATATTGCGGCTACACTAAAAATCATCCTCCTACGCTGGCTCTGGGCTGGACATTTCCGAAGACTATCTCTTCCAAGTAACCCACATAATATAGCGTTGTATCAGTAACCCGGAATGCGAGCACGAGGATTGACCTAAAATTTTGCAAAAAAATTTTTTTTTTTATGTTTTAATAGTTTTTAACACCTTCAGGACTAAAAAGATTATTCTTAAAAGCGGTAGATAAATATAAAAACTCATCTTTATTAATATAATTAGCAATAAAGTACTTTATGTTGATCAGAAATATGGAACTGTGTTAATAGTTAATTAAATATTATAAATAACCAGGTACTTTTTGCAAATAGTTACCTTTTAAATTTGTTTTAATATTAGTACTTAATTAGTTATTCATCTCTTGTCCATTTATTTTGCCAGTGTCTATAATTCGATTTTTAATTTTTAGTACACGTAATGAGTCATATTTATCAACCTGTATGCAGTATTTTGCATTTTAATATTGGCTAAAAAGTCTCTCTTCACGCAAGCTCTTCTCAATATGGAATCTCGAATCTCGAATCTCATGGACCGATATGATATGACAGATATAGTACGACCGATATGACCATATCGGTCCATGGAATTTGCAACTTTCTGCGATGAAACCACATTTCAAATAGATGTGTAGAATATTTACGGTTCATAGTAATACTTTCAATGTCCATGTTTCCAGAGAAGTACGGACCATATGTAGCACTTGACCATTCCCTGTCTTAGTTTTAAATTGAAATTATCTTTGCAGAAGGAAAAGATTACCATTGCGTTGGTTGAATAAGCTTAAAGCTGAAAGCATAAGATTGGAGATAGTCGCGGCGTGGGTAGAAGGTAGATGTCCTGGCTGAGAAATGGGGAGTGGACCGGAATACATAGAGTGGAGGAACTATTATGGCTGGCACAGGACAGAGAAGCCTGTGCCGGAGTGATAGCCGAAGTCGAGTAATGCAATTTATAAAATAATAATGTATATAATTTAATAAAAATGAGTAATCAGTTTGAATATGGTAATAAAAATAATATGTAAAACCTCTTTGTATAATAAACACACTTTTTTATATTTAAAAAATAAATAGGTGAAATGTGAAACTAAAAATCGTGTTATTCATGTCTTCCAAGCAAAGCTGTTTTTTTAAAAATTCAAAATAATATTTGAATTTCAGTTATCAGTTTATCGGATTATTTCTACGCATTATAAATTGTCTTAAAAAAAATAATTTTATGTATCCATATGTACACCCGTGTCTCTAATGAGTTAGTATCGACCATAATTGACTACTTTCATCTATGTAATGTAATATGTACTGATGATACCAACCGCGTACTAGTAATGCTATATAGACGATAGGAAAAAGTTTGATGACATTTTTAGGCGATGTTTCAAAATATTTCAAAGTTAATGAAAACAAGGTCGGCAGCAACGTTTGACATAATATCTTCAATGTAATTTAGATAGCCCTGATAGAATATTATTATGATCTAGATGGGAAATCGAGATAGCAATAATGGGAATTTTAGTAGCACCCGAATTCAAGTATATTTTAATTATTTTTTTTTCATTATAAGTACCGAGAATTAAATACCATGATTTTTATTATACAAGATGTTAAAATATCATTATTGATTATACCGGGGGTAAATTTTTAATTTTTTTTTTTACTCAACTTATTTCAGAGTGGGAAAATAAAGTACAATTAATGATTTAAAGAATAAATCACAATTCACAACGAAAATGAAAAACCGATGCAAGCGGAGTGAGCACAAAGTGGGGCATGTAGCGAAAATGCAAGACCATGAAATGCACTTGAAATTAGTAGTTAGATAGTAGGTATGTAAATATAATAATTTCGTTCGAATTCACTGCCAAAAAACGAAATTACTCGGCTGAAGAGTACTCAAACCTCGAACGCGCGAATGGCAAAGCGGCAACTATATGACACAGCCACCATCGATTCTCTCTAGCCCGTCAAAAATATACTGTAAGAGCAGAGCTCTTATTGTATAAAAAAATTAATACGAACCATTATTTGGAGAAATTTTTTGTTTCCTCCAATTATTTTAAATATTCGAGGTTATATTAAGTATGAGTTTTGATTATTTTCGTGAAATTCGTTAAAACGATTGACAGTGATCAGTATACATTCATAAAACTCAATATTTTGAGCGTCATTAAAATTATATAATTTTGTCTTAATTTTAGTTTTTAAGAATATATCCAACCACGCGAACATGATTTTAATAAATATTTTTTTTTTGTACTTTTAATATTTTTAATTTATTTAAAATATTTTCCTGAAAAATTTGTAGGTTTACACGCTAATAATTAATTTTTCAGATGTTTTTTTTTTTTTTCACTTCACATTTCACTTCACATTTCAAAAAATTTTCACAAATTTTTCACATTAAAAACTGCATTGAAAAAGTTTATTAATTGCTCTCTTTAGCAGTCTCTCGTGATTTTTGTTGAGATACACTCGGGGATATTTGAAAATAAAACTGTGTTTATTTATCTACAAAAGTTGAGTATTTTTATTTATAAATAGTAATTACTTCGGTGTATATATATGTATGCTCATATATATATATGTTAGTATTAATTTCTTTGGGAGTAACCCGTGTCAAAATCTGGTCCTCAGAAGGACCATTTGTCAACCAACGTTTCGCGTGAATCACAACAGGCATCTTCAGGGTGCCTTGTTAATAAATTTCCGTCACGAGAGGCCAGTGCGAGCACGTCTGTTCGTATTGGAAGCTTACTACCAAGTAAGGTTTGGCAAACCTAAATTTGGGTACTTCGGTCATTATTAGCCTTAATGGTTGTTGGGAATTTTGTATTGGATATTGGGTATTGCCTGCCGTTGTTGGCCTTAATGGCATTTGTCTGGCTCCTTGTGATACGCTTTGTACTCGATGTTGCTTCTATTGTGGCGATATTTATCTGTTCGGTGGTTGTATTCAATTGGTTTTTGCGCGTTAATATATTATTTTTACTATGAAATCTACTGTTGAATAAAATACTTTTCCGTGCCGGTGGGCCATACCATCATCTCTATTGTTGATTATATTTATTCTTTTATATATCTCTATAGCTTCTCTAAATATCCTTACTGTTTCATTTTGGACGATCGCTATTATTCTGTATTATCAAAGTCTGTACTGTGGCCCTCTTCGAGCGTGTATTGGACAAGCGACGATGTTAGTTTCTTGTTGGTCATATCAACTCTATATTCAGCAACACTAGCAGATATCTTTCTGTTGCTTTTTCCAACGCATGTCTTGTCGCACGATCCACATGGTATTTCGTATACACCATGAGACTCTAGATGTATTTTGTCTTTTACACTGCGTAGAAGACTGGATATTTTATTCTATTATATATATGTCGTATTTTACATTAACATGTTGTAATACAAGTTTTCAATTTGTCTATGTCGAACGTATTATGTTTGAAATCCGAAAGCAATGTCTACAAGCTGTTAAATTTTTTCGAATGCATAATTTTTTTTAATTAAAGATATCTATATTGATATATAAAGAGGTAAACTATGTAAGATTAGATATAGGAGGTAATCTTCGAAAGTACTCATCTGATTTAAAAAATTCTTTCACCAATATTTATTTATTATTATTAAAAATATTAAGAATAAACTTTCACAGTGGACACAGGCTATATAATATAACGTTAAAGTAAAAGGGCTTATGAATTGGAAATATCAACATGTTTCAGAGCTAATGTAAAAATATTTAAAAAAATTATGGGGAATTAATAAACAATTAAGCGGTGACATCTAAACAAATTTTAAAGATAGGTATTTAAAAAAAAACTGGTTATTTATAATATTAAATTGTGATAGGTACTTGAAACATGTTGATATTTTCAATATAAAAGTGGTAAAAACAAAATATATTTTTATTAATTATATTAATAATGTCACCACAAAATTATGTTGCTCTTTTTAAAGAACTTAAAAATAATTAATTTAAATCCACAGGCAAAAATGTCATTGAATAAAACATACGTTGTTTTATCAACCTCCTATTTTACAATGCACCGATAACAAACAGCACCCGGGGTAATACCTCGCCCAAAAGATGAATGAGGCAGCCTAATTTATGTAGAAATAAGCCCTGAGCCTTAAGCGTTAACTTAATATTATGGGACGCTTAAGCGTTATTGAGCATGTTTATGTACAGCTCCACGAACTCGGAAACCACTTCATACCATCACATTTAATTCTGTAGGATTAGGGAATTTCGTCGCGAGACAAAAATTTCATGTGATTAAATGGATGAAAGTCTTAACGGATTTATAAAGTTTTTATGCAACCTTGTCATATTAAATAAAATGGTACACCTACTATAAAATATATAATATGGTATTTAGTTATGGCTCAGTTTGTGCAGAAATGATTAAATGTTTAATTATATTTATAATAGTTAACCAACAGGCAAATCCGCTTACAAATCCGGCACGTTATTTAAAAATAGCTTTTAATACAATATAGTTGTTTTTAGATATGTATGGAATCGTTAAGAAAAAATGTGAACTTATAAATATAGTAGTTTAGTATAACAAGTTCAAATAAAATTGCTTAAAAGGTCAACAAATACAGGAGTAAAGTGTTTATTTTTTGAGTAATATAAACATTCCATATCGTAAATTCTTTAATTCTTCGTGAGCCACCTTGACAAAGCGTGCATATTTATCCTATGCAAGATGTCTAAGATCATCAGAATTTCGGACATTGAACAGCTTTCTGAAGTTACGCAGCCAAAAAACTTTCTACCTACACCTCTGCTTTCTTCTGCATTGTGACTTGTAAGAGATCATTTTTCTCATCGCAGAGAATGCAACTTTCCTTCATTTCGCCTTCACAAAATCATACCTATCCTATTACTTACAAATTGGTATAAAAAATATTAATCGTCATTTTTTCATAACAGGCAAACTAGCATTACAATTATTTAGTAAAATAAAAACGATGTGTTCATCTCTCCATGAGTGATAATAATAAATATATACTCGTTCCTTTATATGTTTATTTAAAAAAATATATTATGCAGTATGTATTCACTTTCTAAGCACATTTAAGAACTTTCTTCCAATTCACTGTAAAATAACAATAACACATACCCCAATTACAATTCCTACTTCTTCTGATATCTGATTATGCTGATTCGTGTTATCTGGATGTAAATATAAAGCTTTTCAATAAACGTAATATCTCCAAAACGTTTTATAATTCATATTTATTTATTTATTATTTATTTAAAAAAAATATTTTAATGCTAACACCTTTAATAGTAAAATTTAAAAAAAAAACGTTTTGTATTTCATATTTATTTATTTTTTATTTATTTTATTTCAACGCTAACACCTTTAACAATAAAATATCTTATACATTACCAGATAACACAGTATATAATAATAAAGTATCATGTTTTATCTTTACTTTACAATGTCTTTTTCAATCCTCACCACAGTACTGAAATCTTAATTCAACTTTCCATCTAATCATGACCTTCACTCCGATTAGCTGAAACAAATTCACTTTCCATCCCCATCCGTAATAGCTGAATTTATTATGATCACATTATCATAGATCAAAAAAAATAAATTATATATATATATATATAATACAATTTTACCTAGTTTAACACATCCTTGTCCCCACACATACTCTTCTCGTATATGTAATGGAGCTTGTTTTGTCGCTTAAACATTACTCGTATGCATATTGTAAACATTTTTTAATTATTATACTAAATTATGCGGTTGGTTGGAAGAATTTTCCATGTGGCAATAGACCCGCAATTGTATTTAAATGTACACAAAAATTTAATCAATAAATAAATCAATATTAATATATGAGTAAGCAACTAAGTTAAGTTAAGAATGTTAAGAAATCGGTGTTAACTTATAGGGGTCAACGATCGACATATTATATTTTACATATGTGAAATCATGTTATAATTAATGGAAAATTTATTATTTAAAAGAAATTTATTTATATATATATATATATATATAAATATATTATTTATTTCATATATGGTACAAATACAATTCTTATATATTTACATATCAAATTGGCATTTTTTTTAAATACTTTGTAGTCATGTAGACCTCATCAATGAAGACAAGCTCTTGAGTCTGATGAGGGAGCCTCAGTATTTATTATTATATATAGGTACATATGCGAGTGTATATTATAGATATCTCACAGAGACGAAACTGTATTAATTATGGGAAAGTAGGTATAGAAGTCATTTGGGTGTACACATGACTTATGACCTGTCTTTTTATGGTTGGCTTAAGTGATCACTTTACACAATTGTAACATTCGCCATTTCCACCCATGATAGAATATACCATGCTTATTCATTTTTTGGAAGTTGTATATATGTTCAAATTGCGTAGAAAGCTTTCATATATGAGTTGTAAGCGCCTTTTCCATGCGGCCTGTACAGAGCCATTTTCATTCCCCTAAATCCCCACAGATGTCGCTAATGAGAAAATCTACAATTGATTGCGGAATTTTGGAAGCAATATACTTTTTTTTTTGTGTAATGAAATTCATCCGAATTACTTGCATTACACTAGGATACGCCAGGAAATATTATTTCCCTCTGTGACATAAATCCAGCACTGTTCTGAAAGATTTGAACAAACTCAAAATATTCCACATATGCGAGTCATTTAATAATACAGTAATAAAGGTAATTTGATAATGAAGCTAAAGGTTTAAACGATTTATGAATTTAAGTTTTATTTTAGAAACATTTTAATATTTTGATTTGCTCTGAGATGTAACTAATGCAGCATATTTCGATAAGTAAATTATTGTAGTAATTAATGACTTTATAAATATTCGTCATTTGGGTTGTTTTAAATGTAGGCATTATAAATTGGTTTCCATTTCTCATAAGCTTGAAATATTCCCAGTTTTCTGTGAGATTTTTTCTTTGCATATTTTCAATATTTAAACTTGCTTGAAAATAGCATCCACGTTTGGTACTGGAACACTTTAAAAATATATTTTGTTGAAAAGGTAGTTTTTTTTCAGTATTACTTTAATGATGGTTCTTTGTGATATTTTTAGTTAGTTTAAATATTTTTTAATTTTCATAGTTTTATTTATTTTTTAATAATCGCAAAATATTTCCATTGTTTAACATGAAATATAGGTTCATTTTATCATTCCCTGAACTTACGATTTACTAAAATATGAACCGTAAAAAATGCTTCTGAATAACTCTGTAGGTACATGGGTTAAAAAAAAACATAGGGTTGTTTTTGCCAAGATAAATGTTGGTAGCGCGCTCTTTATGCGCTCGATCCTACATAAAGTTTAATGCTCTTTTTAATGCCAAACATTAGTTGAATCCGCGGACCAAAATGCTATAAACTTTGGCCAACATAATCATTTTACGGGGCAAACAATTGGGGAATCTAAAACAGCATAATATAAAATACTGACCACTCTAGCAAAATAATAATATCAAATGAAATGCCATTAAAAATTATAAAATGGATGACATGTGACACAACTATATTTTTAACATAGCACTGGAAAAAATACGTTTTAATCTATACATATAAAACTCAACTGTCTGTTCTCTATACAAATCCACACCGTTTGTCCGATTCCATTCAAATTTTCAATAGTTATGCTTTAGGACCAGGCGAGTAACACAGGCAACATTTCCTCCCTATTCTCATACCCCTTCCCTTCCCCTGACATATTTTTGATGTAAATCTGTACCGTTTGACCGATCGGACTCAAAATTTGGAAACGTATTCTTTATGACTCCGCGAGTAACATCGGCGATATTTCCCCTCTATTCTCATATCCCTTCCTCTCCCCCTGACATATTTTATGTACCGTTTGACCGATCGGACTCAAAATTTGGAAACTTATTCTCTAGGACTCGATGGGTAACATAAGCTAAATTTCCTCCCTCCTCTTTTTCCTTTTCTCCTCCCCCTGATATATTTTAGATGCAAATTTATACGTTCGACTAATTCTTTAATTCCGGCGGGTAACATAGGTGACATTTCCTCCCTATTCTCATACCCCTTCCCTTCCCCTGACATATTTTTGATGTAAATCTGTACCGTTTGACTGATCGGACTCAAAATTTGAAAACTTATTCTTTAGGACTCGGCGAGTAACATAGGCGATATTTCCCCCCTATTCTCATATCCCTTCCTCTCCCCCTGACATATTTTATGTACCTTTCGACCGATCGGAATCAAAATTCGGGAACATATTCTTTAGGACTTAACGGGTAACATAGGCAACATTTCCCTCCTATTCTCTTAACCCTTCCCTTCCCCCCGACATGTTTTCGATGTAAATCTGTACCGTTTGACCGATTGCACTCAAAATTTAAAAAAATATTCATTAAGACTCAGCGGGTAACATAGGCAACATATTCTCATACCTTTTCTCCTCCCCTGACATATTTTCGATGCAAATCTGTACCGTTTGATCGATAGTACTCAAAATTTGGAAACTTATTCTTTAGGACTCGGCGGATAACACAGGCAACATTTTCTCTCTATTTTCATACCCTTTCTCTCTCCCTGACATATTTTAAATGCAAATCTGTACCGTTCTATCGATCGGACTCAAAATTTGGAAACTTATTCTTTAGGACTCGGCGGGTAACAATGACGACATTTTCCTCTTATTTATTCTAAGACATCATAAATATATCCCGTTTATAATAATATGTTATTATTATTAATAATAACATATTATTATAAACGACTTCTCCTCCGCTGATATATTTTCGATGCAAATCTGTACTGTTTGCCTGATCGGACTCAAAATTTGGAAACTTATTCTTAAAGACTCGGCGGGTAACATATGCGACATTTCCCACCTATCTTTTAAACCTTCCCCTTCCCCTGATATATTTTCGATGCAAATCTGTACCATTCGACCGATCTGACTCCAAATTTGAAAACTTGTTTTTTATAACTCGGCAGGTAACATAGGCTATATTTCCCCCTCGCCTTTTACTTTTTCTCCTCCCCCTGATATATTTTCGATGCAAATCTATACCATTCGAATCAAACCTTTGTTTCCCCCCACAAATTTATTTTCAACTTAATCTTTAACCCGTGCAACGCTGGGCACGAACAGTTAGTTTTTAATAAAAAGAAAATGGTCTGTTTGAAATCAAGATTAATTGAATAATCATCATGTTTTAGGGCCAATGGTCATTTCACCGGGATATAGTATAGGGTGATAGATAGTCACTAAAATTTAAATTTGAATTTTAGACACAAACATAAACCATAACAAAAAATAAATATAAGGAAGTTAAACAACTAATATGTCACTTATCACAAGTTATAATTATCATATTATTCGAAAAATGTTCTCAATCTAAGATCATATTGTCACTCAGTAAGTAAAAAATACAATCTTTTTTTAGAAGAACTCTACTTAAAAAATACATAACATAATTTTCAATATTTAATATCACTGAACGCGAAAATATAAGTTTAAAAAAAATGTTGTTGTTGATTATATAAAAAAAAATTATTTCTTACAATTGAAGAACAGTTTACATATTATTATCATATGTATACATGTGTCGGGTACGAAAGATTATTATAGTTATTACATGTTTTGTAATAACTTTAATAATAATTGACCTTGCAAATGTTCACCAAGCACGTGTCTGTGTAATTAACTCTGTCCGTGTTTGATACACGGGACGGTTTCCGGGTAAAGGTCGATGGTTATTTGCGATAATTAAAAGTTAATTATGAACAGAAAATGGAAACAAGCATATTACCAACAACCAACATTAATAAAGTAAGAATTTGTGGCTCAACTAGGCCCTCATATCATAACTGTGGCTCTCGTAGTATAGAGGGCGTGACACTGGCTTCTCTCACCAAGGTTCCGGGTTCGATTCCTTTGATTGGATTTGTGAGGTCACAATAAATCTAATTGTATGTGACTCAAAAATTGGTGTTTTTGTGATGTATTTTGCTAAAATAATTGGGCTTCAAATGATAATAAATCAATAAAAAACGAGTCAGTGGAATATTATAGTATATTTCAAATAGCTTCAGCTATTTATTTAACTTTATTCATGTGTTCATGTGATGGAAAGACACATTAAATAAACATTTTAAATACATTTTTTATTTAATTTAAAAAAATACATTGTAAAAGAAAATTGGAAATAATATCTTTAAAATTTTGTAAAGTGGCTATCCTTAGAAGTATTAATAACATAAAATATGTTTTTTTTATACAGGATTGTTTTTGTCTTCTCAAAATTTGTCAAGCAAAATCCATTTGATAGTTGACAGCTGATTTATTCTCCGTTTGGTTTGCCATTTCACCATGAATTTACTTAGCCAGAACAGTGCTTGCAAATACTGAAAATTTATTTCGAAAATTTTGGTTCGCGAAACCCTGCGCTGCATCCATTTTACGGTCGAAATCCGAACAATCAGTTCGAATTTATTTCAAAAGAGACTCATGGATCATTTTTGCATGACGTTTTCTCTAATTGATAATACCCAATCACAAAGATGTCGTACAGTGCGCATCGAATAAGATATTTCGCGGAGCGTAGTTTTGAGGAGGACCTGAATAAATCAATTCGTGCACAGCATCTGGAGCTGTGTCCATCCACTTTGTGGAAGATTTTGCGATAAGATAATTAGTGTACGAGCTTGCAATATTCAGCTCGAGCAAGAAGCCGCTTAACCACCGTGTGCATCGTAAGTTCAGTGAATGTGCTGAAAGCAAAATTGATCGTAATTTTCACCACAAAATTTTATTCAGTGATGAGGCTCATTTTTGGACGAATGCATTGTCAATAAGGAAAAATTCTACAATGGAGTAAAGAACATCTACAAGCCATTATTAAAACGTCGCTACATTTATAAAAAATCACTATTCAGTGTGCTTTACGGGCTTTGGAACCATTGGTCCATATTTCTTTATAAATGATACCAGCCAGAACATTATAGTCAATAGAGAGCGCTAAAGATCCACTCACAGCCACCAGGATCACTAGACCAGCATCATGGCCGTTACACCAATAAACTACTGAAATTATTAGTGCCTATTATATTATTTATTTCTATAAGTTGAAAGAAAATTATCAATTTAAAAAAGCAAATGAGTTTTTGGAATTCAAATTCGGGAAAATATCGCATCTTCTTAAGTGCTTGTCCAGTCGAATGTTGGCGGACATATACATTTTTTAACACACAGATTATCGAATGGTCGTTATTGATCCTGATTAATTGTCCAAGTGTTACAGTAAATTAAAATTTAAAAATTCAATCCTCATCTGAAGATCAATTTGTGAGAATAGATTTTTTTGGCTTGAGTCATGAAATGCAAGATTTTATATTATAATGGATATCTCATTGTATGTCCAAAATATTGACAATCCATTTTTTATTTTATTGTTTTGAGCTTTCATTTTTCTTTTCATATCCGAATTATCATATTGACATAACTAACCTTGTCATTTAAACAATTTTGGGTCGTTTGTAGATCTACATCTCAAGTGCTTTCTGTCGCTTTATCAAAAAATATTTTTAACCAAATTCAGATATTTTTACATTTCTACGGTATTTAGGATATTCAATAATATTCCTTCATAAGATTAATTTTTTTAATGTTATTTTATTTATTTAAGCACTTCTTTCAATTATCAAACAAATTAAATATAAGTGAAACAACTTATTCAAAAACTGCAAAATTATGTTGGGTGTACATTATTCATACGAATTACAAAAAGAACACACTTTGTATTTTTCCTGATGAAAAGATCATTGGCTCCGTGTTGATAATTCAATAAATAGTGATTTATACACGTGTTTTTTTGTTATTAATATAAGTGAACTGTTGAACATCGAAGAAAACTCAGAAAACCTAAAAATGTTGTACGTCCGAGAAAACTCGAGAAGAAGATAAATAAATTTTTATAGGTACAAGAACCCCTGAAATTTACAGAATATTAACCAAAATTCGAAAGAAGAATGCCTCTTGTTAATGATGATTCCCCACCGAGGGATACATAAGAAAGCTCCGCTGCCAGCTTACATCTGCCCAATTTATATGGAGCGGAAAAGAATAATGCTCAGCGGTGACATCTACGTTAACTACTCTGAATATTTTATTTTTAATTCCGTTTCCGTTGATAGGCCCCGCTCGGCGGGAGAAGGTTCGAGGGAATATTAAATTTGAATGGCGACGAACGTGGCCGAAGCACGCGTGCACGGAATAAGCAATTTGTTTATCCCATTCTGCTAATAAATGTATTGTCACGGGACATTTTGCTGATGACAGCATTAGCCTAAAAAGAAAATTAGCTGCAGAATTTAAGCGGGGCAAAATACGCCAAATTTGGAGGGAGCTCTCGTAAAAGTTTACAGTAAGAATTATTCGACGATTTGGTATTATGAATGTCGGCGTTATTTAGAGGTTCAAATGTTTCGTTGATTATTATTTTATTTTGCATAAATAAATAAGCGCTGCTTTGAGAAATGCTAAGACATTTGTCATGGAATGCTTAGGATGATTCCCAAAATACACTCCGTTTTCGTGTCATTTTACTTGTTTTTAAATCATGAAAATTCCAGTAGGTAACGTAAACATTACGTTTCGAGTAATTTGAGAAAACTTTTAAACAAAAAGGATTTTGTAGTAAGATAATGAATATAACGAATAAAAAAGCAATTTGTTTTCACTACTTATTTACTAAAAATATCAACATATTTTAGGGTCAATGGTCCATTCATCGGGATTCAATGTATACTACTAAATAAAAAATAAAAAATCGAAGTACCTATAGACAAAAAAATATAAAATAATAGTATATGGGAAATTAATAATAATTTAATGCTAACTTGAAAACAAATTTAAAAGATTATTATTTGTAAAAAAAACTGGATATTTATAATATTGAATTTACCTACTATTAAATTAGAAATATTGGAAATAAGTGTTAATAGTTAATTGAATATTATAAATAACCACCCTTTTTACATAAAGTTATCTTTTGAATTTGTTTTCAAATTAGCAGCTAATTATTAATTATCCAAACGAAATTGAAATGCTGAATATGTCTTGTTTTCTTCACTTTAAACAATATAATGGTATACCTAACAAAAATCGTCGAATACTAGATTAAGTCTTTAATAACATTGAACACCTAAAAGTTGATCATGCACCGTAAGATATAACATTTGTTTTAAATAAGGAAGTTAATATAAATAGTGAAAGATATAAAATAAATTTCAAAAATTGTAATTATTATAAAATCAGACAAGTTTTAAATAAAGTTGATTGGAATTCGATATTTGTAGGTGGAGATGTAAATGACCAGGTAGAAAATTTTTACTCTTTAATCATTGAAATTTTTGATGTCCGTATACCATATAGAAAAACAGATCATCAACTTACCCTAAATGGTTCTCACAGGAATGAATGAGATTGATTACACTTAAAAAACAACATCACAAAATATATAAAAAGACCATGTTAGCCAGTGATTATATGAATTTCAGCAAAATTCGAAGAGATTGTTGCAATTTATCTAAGCATTTACGTACACAATATCTATCCAAAATTGAGGAGCCGACTTCAAAAAACTCTACTTTCTTCTTTAAATATTTAAAATCACTTAAAAGCGAGTATTTTGGTTTTTTCAAAATCCATGAAGTAACAAGTGGGTTGACACACCCAAAATGATTATAAATCTTTTTGCTCAATTTCTCAAATTAGTATATGATAACTCAGCACAGGCATCATCGTTTTCTGATCATTAGCCAGCAAACAACCCTTAAAATATTCCTAAAGTAGTTTTCAGTCAATCGGCAGTGGAAAAAAAAAATAAGAACATAAGATGAAAACAATGCCGCAGGTTCTGATAAAGTACCAACAGCCTTTCTTAAAAATTGTCATAGAGAATTATCATATTATATTTTATCCGAAATATTTAACTTGTCTGTACAATCGGGCTTTTTTCCAGAGGTATGGAAAAAGTTATACAATTGCACATAACAAATTATAGACCTATTTGCATCCAATCCGCTATACTACACAATTAGAACTCTTATTGTTAAATAGAATTAAAATATACCTATTTAGCATCATATTATCTCTGCAACATAGATTTATGCCTAACAGATCAACTAACTTACTCGTCTTACAAGCGGATGTTCGGGATGCCTTCGAAAAACATAACCAGCTCGATTGTTATAACACTGATTTCTCCAAGGCGTTTGATCGAGTCTCGCATAAAATTCTACTTGATAAACTAAAAGCCTTAGGAGTTTCAGGAAACTTGAAAACATGGCTAGAAAGTTATTTGCATAACAGACAAATGAATGTCAGGATAGCTGATTTAGAGTCTGATCAGTTTTATGTTATTAATTGAGTACCACAAGGCTTCCACCTCGTTTCTATATTGTTCACCATTTTCATCAATTAAGTAATTCCCGTACTATTGTATTGCTTTTCGCAGACACAAAACTCTACACTGTA